>CAUYPK010050998.1:0-31315 GCA_963574355.1 Loris lydekkerianus
GTATATGTACACCATGGAATATTATGCAGCCTTAAAGAAAGATGGAGACTTTACCTCTTTCATGTTTACATGGATGGAGCTGGAAAATATTCTTCTTAGTAAAGTATCTCAAGAATGGAAGAAAAAGTACCCAATGTACTCAGCCCTACTATGAAACGAATTTAGGGCTTTCACATGAAAGCTATAACTCAGTTACAACCTAAGAATAGGGGAAAGGGGGAAAGGGAGGGGAGGGAGGGGGGTGGGGGGTCGAGGGAGGGGTACTAGTGGAATTACACCTGCAGGGCATCTTACAAGGGTATATGTGAAACTTAGTAAATCTGGAATGTAAATGTCTTAGTAGGGTAACTGGGAAAATGCCAGGAAGGCTATGTTGACTATTGTGATGAAAATGTGTCAAATGGTCTGTGAAGCTAGTGTAAAATGCCCCATGGTCATATCAATGTACCCAGCTATGATTTAATAAAAAAAAAAGAATTATACAATAGTATGGTAAGTGTAGTCAGTGTTAGAGTTGTATAAAATAGTGTTTTAAGAGAGTTAATGTGGTAGCACTATGTAAAGTACACTTGAATTAAGGAACTCACACTATGAATATAAAGTGGGTATTATTATTACTTCTAATCTAAGGAAACTTCAGAGGCTCAGAGAGATTCAGTAATAGTTTTAAATCACTCAGCTTATTAATGTGTTCATTCATTGACACATTCATTCAGAAACTGTTCTGTGAGCCATGAATAAAAGCAACAGCCAACACAAATTAAAATCCTATCCTATGGCTCTTATAAGAGATCCAGAATTGCTCTGGATATTCAGAGGAGGAGAAGATAATGCTACTTATTTGGAATTCTAGGAGGTGCAATGAACGTAAATACCCAATTATACATTAAGAGGGAAAGCTGACGGGCTGAGTTTATCCCACTTGTCTATAAAAGGTAGCTAGCTTTCCTACATTCTTGCAGGCTGGTTATGGAAGATGGGGAAGGCTTTAGTAATATTTATACATTTATGGAACTGAAGGAGTTCCTGAGTAATAATGTCTGTGTGGGAATTTACTTGAAAATATTTTGGGACTATATAAGCAGTGATGAATAAGGTAAAAAGTGTTCATTCTAATTAAAATTCTACGGGTGACTAATTAGCATATGAAGTGTCTTTATCTGAAGCAACACTGCGGCTAGCTAATTAGCCGGTAAAATTATCTTAAATCAAACTATCATCTTAGGGTTGGCCAATTTGCACAGAAATATTTAAAATATTTTTGATTGAAAAAGTTGCAGTGTTATAAGACATGTAATTGGTTAGGAATTGTGCAAGGGGTATGAATGAGGTATTAGAAATTTGAAAGCCCAGAAATCTATGTCCTAGGTATAATATTTCAAGGGTTGAAGCTTATCTGCCTTGCATTGCCTTTTCATTACAAATCTTACAACTTGATAGGAATAGAGGCTTCCAAAACCTGCCCTTTAGGGTGGAGGAATGTAATTTCATTTCTTTCAGAGTAAGCCTTATATGCAAGGTGGATATAAGGACAGAGGGAGGGACTTCTTTGGTCTATAAATTGCTTGCCAAGAAATGTGAGAATATTTGTTGGCATGTGATCTAAGAATTGTTTTCTTCTGGTACTCAGATTTTCAGGGTTAAGGATAAGTAGCATCTATTTGTTTTCTAATCACAGTAGACTATAGATTTTTGTCAGAAGAACATGACATTCACAGAACTTCCAAAATAGCTCAGGCCTGTTTGTTATAGTAGGGAACGAATTTCCAAAGAGAAGCCAGAATCAACAATTCCCCAAATATCAAACTGTCTAGGATCAATAGGAAGAAAGGGATTGATGCTCTAGAGCAGGGGTCCTCAAACTGCGGCCCGTGGGCCACATGATGCAGTGTGAATTGTATTTGTTCCCATTTTGTTTTTTACTTCAAAATAAGATATGTGCAGTGTGCGTAAGAATTTGTTCATAGATTGTTTTTTTTTCTTTTAAACTACAGTCCGGCCCTCCAACGGTCTGAGGGACAGTGAATTGGCCCCCTGTTTAAAAAGTTTGAGGACGCCTGCTCTAGAGGTTCGTTAGCTAACAAGCACATGGTTTCTATCCTGTGGGTCTGTCCTCTGAGAGAAGTTAGAACAAAGAAAAAATAATTTTTATTTCTGAATGTTTCACAAAGATGGTGAGTGTTTATCATTTTAATTCAGTGAATATTGTTCTTTCCTGCTTGGGGTATTTAGTCATCAACCTAAATGTTATTAATCCTGATTGCACACTGAAATTGACTTTGTATGGGCCTCTTAGTTCATTTTGTGCTGCTTTAATACAATACCTGAGATTATATAATACATAAATAATAAAAGTTTATTTGTTTCATGGTTCTGGATGTTAGGGAGTCCAGTGGTATGGTAAAGGCATCTGGTGAGAACCTTTGTGTTGCAAAAGAGCAAGAGATGGTTTAACTCACATTTATTACAACCAAATTCTCAAGATAACTCCCCAGTAATGACATTAATCTATTTATGAGGACACAGTCTAATTATTTGTTGTCAGGCCCCATCTCTCACTACTATTACATTAGGGATTAAGTGCTTAAGTTTCCAACACATGAACTTTGGGGAACACATTCAAACCATAGCAAACCTCTACATTCTGACTGGTTATAGAATTTTAATGAAGACATTTCATGGCATTGCAATCAGTTTTATCAGTGATTTCCAAATTTCTGTCTGCTATTATTTATTTTGCATTTTAACTTTTTTCTATACTGCAGTTCTTTCAAAAAAGAAGCAAATATTTATTAATAAAGTAATAAAAAGGGCAGTTCCTGTGGCTCAAAGAGTAGGGTGCTGGCCCCATATGCCAGAGGTGGCAGGTTCAAACCCAACCCTGGCCAAAAAAATGCAAAAAAAAAAAAAAAAAAAAAAAAAGTAATAATAAAGTGCTATTTGCATTATAAATTAAATGAAATCATGTTTAAGATTAATAAATCTATAGAATGACAGAATCTGAGATGTCTGTAGACGTTTATGTTAGTCTAGTCATGAACATGTAATCATAGCATTACATATGGCTTTTTATTTAGTATAGATCACACTGTCTTGATTAATCACCTGCCCTTCTTAACTTTTATTCTCTTTCAACTGACATATAATAATTGTACATATGTATGGGGTACAATGTAATGTGATACATGTACATATTGTATAATGATCAACTCAGGGTAATTAGCATATCCATCACTTCAAACACTATTTTGACTTAGAATTAGGAAAAAACTAAACAACTAATATGTACTACATTGCAAAATGTAGGCCAAGTGCTTTATATTGCAATACCATATTTAGTCCTCACATTGTTGAGGGTATTTTTAGTACCCTCATACTATAGATAAGAAAAGTAAAGTATACAATAATTATAAAACTTTGTAAATTAATGGAGCTCATGAATGGCAGAAATGGGACTTGACCCAGCATTATCTGATTTGAGATCCACTCTCTCAACTACCCTAATATAGTATCTCTGAATAAGAGTATCGGAGATAGGGCTGGGGAGTGCTACATGACAACTAATTACTAAATGCCTAGTACATGCACATGCCAGGTTCTAGTCCTGTAGTGATACAGTAGATTCCTCACAAGGGAATGCATGAAATTCTTTTGTCATTTGATAAAAGTTAAAATTATGGTGATTTATATAAACATTGTACATTTCAAGATTCTTTTGTAAATATAAGTTAATGGCATAAAGTGTTTTACCTCAAACCTTTTAACCAGCCAGTGATTTCAACAGGAAAGAATAAGGCATATCAGAAATACCTGAGTAATATTTCTTTACTAACAAAGAATTCACGAAGCTCTGAATTCTTTAAGAACAAGAACTAGGATCTTATAGCCTTTGTATTGCTAGTGCCAAATACAAACTTTAATCACAAAACAAAATGCTGGGTATCTAGAGGAACCAGTTTCTAATGACACACTTATATAGCCTTCAGTCAATCGTATGTCTTATTTCTAAACCCTATTTCTAAGATATAGTTTGCTTCTGTATAATTATAGGGTGTATAATTCATATAAAATTTGTGTAAAATTTAAGAAAAATACAATTTTTTCCATCATGAACCTTGCCATGTAATATATTTATTTTGCTCACAAAATTGGTGAAAAGTTTGAGCAAGATACTGTATATACTTTGTGTATCATAAAGTGCTCTAAAAATAACACTATGATTTTCTCTTTTTTTGAGACAGAGTCTCAAGCTGTTGCCCTGGGTAGAGTGCTGTGGCGTTACAGCTCACAGCAACATCAGACTCTTGGGCTTAAGCGATTCTCCTGCCTCAGCCTCCCAAGTAGCTGGGACTACAGGCGCCCACCACAATGCCCGGCTATTTTGTTGTTGTTGTTGCAGTTGTCATTGTTGTTTAGCAGGCCGGGGCTGGGCGCAAATCCGCCAGCTTTGATGCAGGTGGCCAGCGCCCTACCTACTGAGCCATGGGTGCTGCCCAAGCACTATGATTTGGATCATATATGATCACTCTCAATTATTCTTGAACTAATGTTGATTAATCAGAATTTGTAGCATATATTATTATGGAATACTCATGCATATAAAGTTGTCATCCATTAGTCTTGATTACATTAGTTGCAAGAGATACAAATCCAAGTCCAACTAGTCCATCAGGGAAAAATGAATGTACTGAAATTATATAGGTTAACTCATAAATAAAGAAAGAGAGAGGAGAGAGAGAGAGAGAAGAAAGGAAAGAAGGAAGGAAGAAAGGGAGGAAGGGGGGAGAGGAGGGAATGGGAGGGAAGAAAATAGAGCAGCTCTGGTAATCATAAGTAGGCAGTGTAGGATTTCCATGTAATGGGTCTCTTTTTTTCTCCCTTGCTTTCTTTTGCCTTCCTCTGTCTCCTATTGGCTGCTTTGAGTTTTAGCTTCTTTCTCCCAAATTTCTCTACTTGGTGGAGAAAATGGCCTGTGAATTCATAAAGTCATATTCTTATCATTCCTTTATATTCTTACAATTCCTTGACTAGAGGGAAGAGAGATATTTCCTCACTACATCCAGCTGAAAAATCCCAAGGAAACACTCTGATTGGTTTGGCATGTTCATCCCTGGACCAATCACTGGAATCATGCAGCCAGGTTGCTAAAATGGTCTCAGCCTGGGTCACAGGTCCATAACTTTTTTAAAAAGAAACTGGGCAGGGGGCAGCGCCTATAGCTCAAAGGAGTAGGGCGCCTGCCCCATATGCCAGAGGTGGTGGGTTCAAACCCAGCCCCAGCCAAAAACTGCAAAAAGAGAGAAAGAAAGAAAGGTTCATTTGCTTCATGCTATCATTTATTAAACATACACATGTATTGGTACAGTGACTAATATCCTCTCTGTTTTGTTCATTCTATTGTAATACTTGCAGGCAGGGTAGGCTACATGATTTGCTGGCCAAAATGAAAATATGGGGCTCCTTGTTTAAAAAGTAGGAAAAAAATATGCTTTAAAGTATTAAAATGTAAATCTTTGTTTTAAAAAATGTTATTATTATGCTATAAAATATAATGGGTTATAGCAACACATAAATGATAACATAAAATTGCAAAGCAAATATTTTAGTATAATAATTTTATATAATACAATAATATAATAAATGATCATACTTTATTAATCTGATATCTTAATCCATCATAAGATTTGTATAGCTTACTTTTGTATGAATTCATTTATTAGGTCATTAAAGTATATACTTGTAGTCACTTAATTTTCAATTGCTATAATTGAAAGTGATGTCAGTTGCTCTTGGCAAATACAAGATTGCAAATCATTTTTGATAATTTTTAAGTTTTGAGAAGTATTTTTCTACAGATCCAACTGTTAGCTATGACAACATTAGAATAATTTCTGATAAATTAGTTCGAAATATAAATTTCAGTGTATCTAGTGATAATATTTTCTACAGAACAATTTTTCTAGAAAGATTTAACTCTTCATACAAATCAATTTCATTTAAGTCTGAATTTAATTTTAAATATAAATTTATATTATGGCATTTTAATGTTTTCTATGACATTTTTTGGAACTTATGAATGTTGTAGATAGGACTGAAAGTGGCTTCATGATTTATATCTAGTTCAAAATGTCTATTTATGCATTCTATTGTTATATCTTCTATTATAAGGAAAAATAATTTAAACATTTTTTCCCCATTAATAATTGATTCATGCAAGGCCTCTAATAAAAATAGTGCTCTTTATATTTAATTCCTATTACTAAAGTCTATAGATATTGGCTCTGAAGTGTTGTAGTGGTTTTCAAATCTAAAAATTCTAGACTCTTCAAGAACTCTAATAATTTGTTGATAGGTTTATTTGCAATGTCCATGTATATATTTTTATTTTTAAATAATTTTCCAAGAAAGTTTACTGCCTAAGCTCCAGCAGTTCCTTCCCTGAGAGTTAATATTTGTACAAATGCTGCTGGGATGGAATGCCAGAATAGACAGTTAAGTGTACCTTCTACCTCAGTTGCCAGCATTGCCCCTATGTGGAAGCCCTCCTATTTCCCTGGACACAGCATAGTGCCATCATCACTGCTCTTTTCACTGCTGCTACAACCATCATAGCTGCTTATCTGGGCCTGGATCTTGTCCCTGATTACTCTCTTGAATCCCTAAAGACCCTTACCTAGCCTGACTCAAGGCAGCATGTGTGTCTCATGTAGCCAAGTTAACTGCTTAGCACTTATTCTGTTCACTAAGCCTATAATATGCAAGCTGCCACCAGGCATATCTTCTCTGCTCTTATGCATATTCCATTGTCCCATTGAACTTCACTTAAAAAACACAAGGTGAAAGGCCAAATTATTAAAAATGTCATGATAGTAAAAAAAAAAAAAAAAAAAAAAAAGCATTACATTGAGTGTGGGTCCCCTTCTAAGATCAGGCCCTGTATTCCTTACAGGTCTCAGGCCCATGTAAATAAAGTTATCTGAGACACAATGAAATTTTAAAGAGTTTATTTTAACAAGCAACAGTTTATGAATCAGGCAGCTCTAACCCAGAAGTGGTTTAGGGACTCCACCAAACAAACACAATGGGGAGGATTTTATGGGATCAATACAGAAGTAAATAAAGAAAACATGATTGGTTACAGTTATACAGTTGCTTTATTTAGTTTATAACATTGGGAAGTCCCTAGTTAAGTTTGTCAGTTGTTTCTGATTGGTTAAGCTTATGTTTTTCTTTAGTATAAGCACGTTTAATATAGTTTGTTTTTTTTTTTTTTTTTGTTTGTTTGTTTGTTTTTGTAGTTTTTGGCCGGGGCTGGGTTTGAATCCACCACCTCTGGCATATGGGACCAGCACCCTACTACTTTGAGCCACAGGCACTGCCCTAATATAGGTTTTATCTTTCTTTAATATGAGCTATAAATAGCTCAAGTTAAGTTTTGAGTATGTTTACAAATCTAGCATGTTTGAGGTTAAGTGAGGCCTATCTGGCTTTGTTTGCTCAAGGACTCTTCATGCCTGTCCTCCATTTTAATTTAACACTCATCAAGCTTGTCTTGTTTGCAATAAATGTTCACTGGGGAGAACAACTCCTTGTTTATTACATGAAAAAAGACGTAGTTGTTTAAAAATACTTAACATGTTGAAAAAAGATGAGAAAATTATTGATTTGAGTTAGATTTATACAAGGGAGCATGAACACACATTCACACAAAGATATACATATTCCTACCTGAAACCTAAAAATGCTGTGAAAGAATACTTGAAGTTACTATGTAAGATACACTCTTTTCCTTTTAAAAATGCTCCTCCTGACTCACTAAATAAATAGAATTTTTTTGAAAGATGACCAACTTATTATGGATTACCTAGGACTTTCCTGATTTGAGCATTGTAAGTCTTGTGCCCCAGAAACCCCCTTACTACTGGGAAAACAGAAGTGGCCACCCTATCTTTATGTCTTTTTTCTATGTTTATACACCCCCTTGTCTTAACTTATTTCTTTTCTTTTCTTTTTTTTTTTTTTTTTGGTTGCAGCCATCGTTGTTTGGTGGGCCCGGGCTGGATTTGAATCCGACAGCTCAGGTGTATGTGGCTGGCTCCTTAGCAGCTTGAGCCACAGCCACTGAGCCAATCTTAACTTATTTCTAAATTCTGGCTTGAAGTCTTGGCTTAAGAAGGTATTCCCTTCCATGTGATTTTTTTCTGAAACTTCCAAGTAGAGATTAGTTTTCCTTCCTTTTTGCTCCAACAGAACATTATAAATATCATTTTTACAGAATTTACTATGTTGTATTATAATTTTCTGCTTCCTTGGTTGTTTCTTCCATTCGAAAAGAGCTGCTTGTGGCAGGAAATGAATGTTTTTAATGTCTATTTTCTTAGCACGTTACATAGTTTGGGTAATAATGTATACAATTTGGCTCACAATGTGAACAAATCAATAACATTTGTTCAAAAGATGAATGAAGCTCTATATCTAAAACTACTCTGTCACAAAGATGAGAAAAGTGAAATGGTCAATAATTCTTCATTGTGTTAGAAAATCAGGTTGGACAATCTCAGCTTCTTTCAAAAACACTAAACAAATTGACTCACCTTCTAAATGTTCCTTATTTATTAGATTTCCTTTTTTTACTCTAGTCTCTTTTTAGTTAATAAGATGTATTTTCCTTAAAATGGATACAGGGGCTGAGTTCAGTGGCTCACGTCTGTCTGTAATGCCAGTAATATTGGAGGCCAAGGTGGGAAGATCAAATAAAGCCAAAAGTTCAAAACCAGCAAAAATTAAATATAAATAAATACAAAATAATTTATAATGGATAAAGAAAATATATTACACTCAGCAAACAAAATGAATTTCTTTTGTTTTGATAGGTTTCAGTATCACTGGACATAGTTGGCAAACTGTGATTTTTTTCAGTTATGAATATGGACAACAAACAATAAATGGTTTATAGAATTTGAAGACCAAAAGAGGCAATGTGACTTGCTTTGGGTCACATAGGGAGTGACATAGTTGAGATTGGAATCCTTATTTTTTATTTCTAGTTCAGTGCTCTTTTTACTGCATTGTATTATTGCATCCTTTCAAAGGTCATATCCCCTCAGACATGCTGCCAGGCTCAGTGGCTCACACCTGTAATCCTGACACTCTGTGAGGCCAAGGCTGGTGGATCGCTTGAGCTCAGGAGTTTAAGACCAGCCTGAGCAAGAGTGAGAATATGTGTTTATTAAAAATAGACAAAATTAGTCAGGCACTGTGGCACATGCCTATAGTCTCAGCTACATAAGAGTATGAGGCAAGAGGACTGCTTGAGCCCAAGAGTTTGAGGTTGCTGTGTGCTATGACACCACTGTACTCTACCCAGGTGAGAGACTGAGACTCTGTCTCAAAAACACAAAAGCAAAAACAAAGGACTGATATGTGATATGCTGAAGAAACTCAACCTAAAAATACTTTCACTAAGAATATGTAAAAGAACATGCTTCAGTTTCTTCAAATGTGAGTTTTTGTGTTTAAGTTTGTGAAGAGAGTTTTATGCTTATTTCATGGTGAATATATTTTGAAATTTTTTCCTAGGTTCCCTTAAATTGATTCCTATTTTTTTCAGAATATCTTTATTTTTTTCTTTTGCTTTTGTTGTTGACTGATTTATTTTCAATTCAGTACAGCTCAATGAATTGCAAAGGAAAATAACTAGAATGAAAGTGTTACAGTACACCCACGTAGCTCTTCCACCTGGTTGCCTTATCCTTCCAGACAGGCACTTCCCCAAAGTAAACCATGTAGCTCAAAAACAATGATGAAATAAGAGTGGGAACTATGTGCAGAAATTTTCTAATTCAAATGCTATCTTGAATGTTTTTTTGAGATTGTTGTGATAAGGGCTAACGTGATCCTGCGATGAACAACTCAGCACTTTGAAAGTTGATTCTTTGGAAAGCCAGTCCTTTTCAGCTACTAATAAGTATTCCACAAAAATAAGTGAGGTTTTATGGGGAAAATACTCTTCAAAAATTTGAGTTAGAAGTTTTGTTTTTAAATTGGTTGACTTTTCAAACCTTTAATATGCCTTTTTTTTTCTTTTTTTTTATTAAATCATAGCTGTGTACATTGATATGATTATGGGGGCATCATACACTAGCTTCATAGACCGTTAGACACATTTTCATCACAATGGTTAACATAGCCTTCCTGGCATTTTCTTAGTTACTGTGCCAAGACATTTACGTTCCACATTTACTAAGTTTCACATATACCCTTGTAAGATGCACCGCAGGTGTAATCCCACCAATCACCCTACCTCTACCCACCTCTCCCTTCCCTCCCCTCCCTTTCCCCCTTCCCCCTATTCTTAGGTTGTAACTGGGTTATAGCTTTCATGTGAAAGCCGTAAACATATCTTAAAGAACACTTTGAGAAACACAATCAAAATTTTGGTAGTACAAGGGTTCATAAGTTGGAGTATGAGTTTTTACTAAGCAAACTGTAGATTCACATGCAATTGTAAAATACAGAGAAATCCTGTGCACCCTTGCTTAATTTCCCACCGTGGTTATATGCTGCCAAACCATACTGCAGTACTATAGCCAGGATATTAACATTGCCAGGATATTATCATTTGTACAATCTGTGTTTTCTATTCAGATTTTCTAGTTTTATACCTCTGTGAATGCATTTGTGGGTGTGTGTGTGTGTTGTACAATTTTATCACACAGGCAGGTTTGTATTTCTGGAGTCCATGAATTTTTATAGGGACATTATTACATTGTTGTTTCTACTTTTCTGCTAATAAAATTTAGTATTTCCTTCAATTATCAACATAAGTTTAGAAAAATTCAGGTGAATTAGTAGTACCTATTAGTTTTTCTTCAATAGAAATCACACTAGTGGCTCAGCGCCTGTAGCTCAAGCGGCTAAGGCACCAGCCACATATACCAGAGCTGGCGGGTTCAAATCCAGCCGGGGCCTGCCAAACAACAATGACAACTACAACCAAAAATAGCTGGGCGTTGTGGTGGGTGCATGTAGTCCCAGCTACTTGGGAGGCTGAAGCAAGAGAATCGCTTAAGTCCAGGAGAGTTGGAAGTTGCTGTGAGCTGTGATGCAACAGCACTCTACCCAGGACAACAGCTTGAGGGTCTGTCTCAAAAAATAAATAAATAAATAAATAAATAAATAAATAAAATAAAATAAAAAGATATCACGTTAGTGTTTTTATAGATACCTTAGAATATAATTTACACTCTTTACAATTAAAATAGCTATTAAACTTGCCAGTAGCTCTTATTAATGGTTTTATGGCTATGTCTTTTACTGTATCATAATTTTCAAGTATCTTGATAACTACATGTCAATATATTTAGTTTTATAATACTATATGCTTTATTTATTTAAAACTATCATTTTGAGAACAGGTTCATAGGCTTCACAAGACTTTTAGAGGGGCCATGACACAAAAAGAGTTACAAGCTATAACCCAATTATAGCCCAAGAAAAAGGGGAAAGGGGAGAAGGAGGGGAGTGGAGGAAGAAGGAAGGGAGGAGGGAGGGTAATTGGTGGGGCCACACTTATGGTGTATTTTACAAGGGTACATGTGAAATTTACTAGGTGTAGAATATAAATGTCTTAATGCAATAACTAAGAAAATGCCGTGAAGGCTATGTTAACCAATTTGATGAAAATATTTCAAATTTTATATAAAACCAGCACTTTGTACCCCATGATTGCATTAATGTACACAGCTATGATTTAATTTAAAAAAAAAGGGTTACAAACTCCCAGGTACTGAGGAATAAACACAAAAAAGAGAAACAGAAGTGCTTGATTAAATTCCCAGCTTTGCATACTTAGGTAAGTATGTAACCTCAAGCCTTAGTTTTCTCAAAGTTAAAATAGGACTGAGACTAATAGAATTCAGTGGTTCTCTGATATCTATAAACTCTCAAACTCTGTTATGCAAAAACAAAGAGCCATCTTTCCATCATATTTTGAGCTAGTTCAAACCTAATAAGAGTACATTTATCCTTTAACCTTTTAAGGATATATTTAGTTAATGTGGACATTTTCAGGAAACATCTTCTGATAATTCATTCATTCCTTCAAATAAAATCTCAACTGACATTCCACACCCAAAAGAATTGAGTTCCTGATGATGTGGAAGCACCCAGGAAGGGCAGCTAAACCAATCTCATGAGGAACTGTTATTCAGTAAAGGATTTCT
The DNA here is from genome assembly GCA_963574355.1 of Loris lydekkerianus. Lineage (NCBI taxonomy): Eukaryota > Metazoa > Chordata > Mammalia > Primates > Lorisidae > Loris > Loris lydekkerianus. Next base: position 12,225 of record CAUYPK010050998.1, read on the forward strand.
AGAGAAGGTGCTATTTGAAGTGAGTCTTACAAGGACTCTTAGGGGAAAAGAAATTTAGGCGAAACAAATGACATCAGTAAATACATTGTGCCACGAGAATATCATGCAATCTATATCTCGTGAGAGGGTCAGAAGATGATTCTGGAGATATAGCTATGGCCCTATCATTATCAAGAGCCTTCTATGCCTCCTAGGTCATGCTAAGAGACCTGCATCTTATCCTGATGTCAGTGGTAAGTGATGAACGGTTTAAGATGAGAAAGTGACATGATCTAATTTGTATTTAGAAGGAGCCTTTGACAGTAGGCTGAAGGAAGAACTGTAGTGAGATAAGGCTGAAGTTAAAATTAGGGAATTTGTCAACAGTTGAGGGATTCAAATAAAGATGTGGCTATAGGGATATAGAATAGTAAATGTATCTTAGAGAATTATAGGTGGAGTCAAGAAGGGCTTCTAGGTTTCTAGCTTAGAAAACTGGGTAGTCAATAAAAGTAGTAAACAGGAGGAAAAATAGATTGGGTTAATAGTTGGGAACAAATGATTGGTTCAAACAGGCAGACTTTGGGATAACTTCAGAACACCTAGATGGAAATATTCATTAGCTGGTTGAAAATTTAAATGTGAAGGTCAGTAGTGTAGCTTGGATTAAAAATATAGATGTGGGAGTTTCTACAATGTTAACTGATGCCATAGGAGTAAGCACTATCATTTAGAGCAGGCGTCCTCAAACTTTTTAAACAGGGGGCCAATTCACTGTCCCTCAGACCGTTGGAGGGCCAGAATATAGTTAAAAAAAAAAAACCAAACTATGAACAAATTCCTCTGCACACTGCACATATCTTATTTTGAAGTAAAAAAACAAAACGGGAACAAATACAATCACAGCCTCATGTGGCACGCGGGGCTGCAGTTTGAGGACTACTGATTTTTGAGCAATCATGAAAAGTGCAAAGAGAAAAGTACTAAACTCCAACTTTTACTGGCACTATGTTTTGTCCATAAGAAAAGATTAGCCTACATTCAAGTTGATTGTGTTACTTTAGTTGTATATATGAATATTTTATGAATATTTGTTACATTTACCAAAAAATGTCAATACTAGAGAGATGAGATAAGAATATATACACATAAAAGATCTAATATTTTCCACAAGATGCTTATGGAATTGTGTATTGTCTCTGTTGTGCACACCTTACTATGGAAATAAGTGGAAATTAAGAATAACAATAGAAACATGGAGCTGTAAAGAGTAAGTACACACAGGAGGTGGGTAGGCTGGTATGGGTGTTTCAGGCAAGAAGGGCCTCTGGAGCAAAGATGTTTTGGTGAATGATGTGAAAACACAAAGAAAGCTTCTGAAGCATAGAGAATAAGACAGGAAGTAGCAAGACTTGAGATGGAAGAATTTGGTGGAGGTTATGTTATCAGGACCTTGTATGACCTACCAGTGAGATTAAATTGTATCTGATAGTGAATAGGGAGCCAGGGAAAGGATTAACATAGTGAAATTAACATGCTTCTGTTTACATTTGGTTCAAATAACTGGTGATGGCAAGGATTTGAGTGGGTAAGACTGGAGGCTAGGAGATAGAAAGATACAGAAAATCTGTGAAAATAAGTGAAATAAATTAGATTATTTATTTGGGAGAATAGATGGCTAAGGGGTGGCCTTAGTGGTCACAGTCTTCTGATATAAGATTTATAAAGTGAAATTATTTTTCTAATCTCTGATTACTTAAAAGTGGAAAAGTAAAGAAGAAAAAAAAAATGGGGAGGTTAACCAAAGTGTCTTGATTATCACGATGAGGAGTTGTGCAGTTAAAATCTTTATCTCTGGAGATTTTCATGAGGAGAATGGCATTAGTGATTGCATTACAATAGACAGATAACAAATGTTAACAAATGTCAGAAAGTTGTGGATGTGGGTCTATTGAAATTATTTCTTTTTAAACTCTTATGGCTTAACTCTTACTATATGAAGGCTAGAATTAGCTTGAGGGCTGCTGGTTTGTGCCACCTATAGTTTACTCATTATCTGGTTTTAGATGTCTGAACCAGTTACCATATATACTAGAGTATAAGACGAGTTTTTTCCGGCACAAAATTTGTGCCAAAAAACCCGAACTCGGCACAAATTTTGTGCCGAAACAACTAGGCTTATACTCGAGTATATAGGTAGGTGGTCCTATGAGTACCTGTTCTGCCTGTGACTTTTTAAAAAGGTGATCAATCACCAGAGATGGTGGGTTCAAACCCGGCCCCAGCCAAAAACTACAAAAAAAAAAAAAAAAAAAAAAAAGAAAGGTGATCAATCAAATAGCATTCATTTTAATGACAATTTACAAAGTTCTGGGTAAAACATAGAGACTTAATGTGTAATTTATGTTTTCTACCTGCTGATCTCCTACTTTGGTAAAATAGGACATATGTGTGGAAAAGTAACAATATAAAGGGGATTATAATTGCAAAGATAACTCAGGAGTAGCCTGTAAACTTCTGTTGAGTCATATTAGGTGATATACCACATTTAAAAATCAGTATCTTACTGGAAGTTCCTCTAATGATGTCATTTCTGAGAAACTCAGGTCAAGAGAAATTAGTGCATTTTAGAATGTGTTTCTTTTCCCTTTACAGTTAAACCCGACATATCTAGTTCTGCTATATTAAAGGGTAAAAGGGTTAGAAATGAGTAACAATGCTGCTAATTATATTTGATGATTCAAGAATTAGATTAACGTTTATTCCAAATATTATTCAGTTTGAATACAAATGGTTTGTTAAAGATGCTCTAGAATATGTAATAATTAATAATTTGTTTATTTTCTGAAATAAACATTTATAATTGTTTACATTAATGTCAGCAGAGAGGCAATGTAGTGTACTGGACTGAGTATTAAGAATGTTTTTCAGTTTTACTTCTGCCCCTAATTAGGTCTACTATTCTCCTAATTAAAATGCTGTTACAGTACTCCCAACCTATTTTTCCCAAGTCACAACAAATTGAATAAAATCGACATTACTCTAAGCCTAAGAAAAACACTGAGATTTGAAAGCCACTTAAGTGGAAAAAAAATGATAAGTGCAAAATAACACTGATTAATGGCTTAAAACCAAATGTCTAAATAAACGTCAGCTACCAGGAATACTTGACATCATAGGTAATATGGCATTTGGATGAGCACAGTGTTGATATTAAATGGCAAAATAATGTGAGAAGACCATAATAATAGGTAAGATCTTGATTCCCTTTTCATGCAGGAAGCGGAGCTTTAGAAGTGAGATATAAAAACCTCCTTAAATATGACAATTTCATAAAAGGGACATAAAAACAAGGTAGAAATGGAAAGGAACAAAAACATTTATTGAGCACCTGTTATCTGTGAACATCGTTACAATCCATTTTCGTATGTACCACACTCTATGAGGAAAGTTACAAAGACCAGTGTTTCACAAACCTTTTCTGGTCATTATACGTATTCACTTGGGACAATTTAGCCTACCTCCTGAGTAATAGATTCCAAAGGAAAGAGCCTGATAGTCCAGATTTTTTTGCAGGTGATGCAGAGGATTCTCAGGATTAGGCAATTTTAGGAAATACTCTTGTAGTCTTGTATAAGACACAAAGTAAGTATCTAGAGGCTTGGACATTCTAAGTATTACAAAATCTCTACAATTTCTATAGTTTCCCACATATAAGTTCAATTTTGCTGGCTAAGAACTATCAATTTCTGACATCTTCCCACTTTCTCTTCATTTCCATCACCAACACTAGCAGTTAGATCTTTACGGTAATATTTTTCCTCAAAGAAACAATTTTTATCACCTCCCCAGGAAGTTCCTGAGCACATGCAGAGAAGGGAACTATGAAGACACACTGATGCTAGGTATGTACTTTTCTGGGTAGACAAGTGCAAACATAAGTGTCTCACAGGTATAAATTCTGAGATTAATATTATTTTTCATAAATCTATAATGTTTGCTAAATAAATGTTGAATAAAATTATGTGGAAAAGTGAGTCAATAATATATCTGTCAAGTTGGCAGTTAAGACTATAATCTTTTAAGGAGTGAAATGCCAAGTCGAAAGTGGTAAAACAGAGCAAAAGTCATTCTCTGTGAGGTCACCCTAACTCTCTGTAATGTGAAGAAATGAATTCCACCAGGTACTCTTTACATTTCCCTGACTCGAATGAATTGGAAGATGTGTCATACTAAAGATTGTAGGGTTGTAAAGGTGAGGGGGTAGGAAAGGGGTGAGTGAGATTTAAAGTGGAATGCAGCATGCATTAAGAGAAATAATCCAAATTATACTCATAGACTAGTAGCTTTTGAGTTTTTCAGTTGTATCTATAGAAAGGAGCTATGGATATGTCTAAATTAACCTATCCAGGCATCCAAGTGTTCTTTATTACAGATACCTTCTTTACATTCTTTATAGAATTTGCCATGAATATTTTTTGCTTTTTTCTTATTTGCTATCTGTGTCTATCTTTTGCATCCCCTAAATAAGATGCAAACTTCATGAGAGTAGGGTCTTTGTTTTTGGTTATTATTGTTTGCTGTACTATATCACCAACTCCTAGCACATAATAGACACCTAATGAGTCTATTTAATGAGTACATGACTGTTCCAAAGACATCAACTTAGAATGCTGCTGTTGGCAAAAGGTTAAGAAAATAATGAGCATGATCATGGTGTTCATGAATGTAAAAATAAATTATTTAAAATTAAGAATTTGCCCACATATCTAGAAAATATGTTTGAACTGGAGAAGATCTAAACTTAAGTGACAAGTAGCCAGGATGACTGAGGAGCAAGATCTTCAAAAATATACCATATAGAGGAGGCTTCTTTAATCTGACAAGATGGAAACTGAAGGTTAGATATCATAAGAGAAAGGATAAGGTGAGTATAGAGCTGATAATTAAATCTCCACATTTTATAACTAAAGGTTACCTTTTCAGATTCCTTCATTCAATACATATACAATGAATAATAGGTACTATTCTAAATGCTTGAAATACAAAGATGAGTAAGATAGAGGGATTTATAGAATAGTAGAACATAGCCTGTTTGGGGGATGTCATGGAATGCTTTCTGGATAAGGTGACTCCTATACTGAATATTAAAATATTGTTAGAAGTTAACCAGATGCAGAGTGTTTTGAACCAGGCAGAGAAGATGGCAGAAGCAAAGCCAATTACGTGAGAAACAAGCAAGTATATGTGGGGCAATGCTACAGTTCAGCATTGTTTGAATGTAGCATTTGATCAGGGAGTGGATAAAAATTACACTGGCAAGGCCAATAGGGAAAATTATAAGAAGCTTAAATAACACATTAAGGAGTTGGGGTACTATTGTGTAAGAAGTATGGACACTGAATGATTTTTAAGCATGGTATTTATATGAAAATTTTTAAACAGTTTGGCCTGTTTAAAAAGCTTAAATTCTATTGTGCACAACAGTGCAATGGTACATTTCAGAACTATTAAGAGTAGAGTATAAATGTCTTACCACAACAAATAAGTAAATGAGGTGATGGTTATGTTAGTCAGTTTGGTGTACGAATTCCACATTATATATAAAATCAGTACATTGTACCCCATAAATGTATAGTTATAATTTAATAAAAAATAAAAAGCTTAAATTTTCAGAAAATTAAATTTGAAGTGGAATATATAAGCAGTTGGGAGAACAGTCAGGGAGCTCTTGTACTAGTCTAGGCAAATAATGGTTGTCTTTGGTAATTGTAGCATGGATGTTAATGTAATGAAAGACTCAAGGAATATTAATGGGGACATATCTATCAGTTGGCTACAGGGAGAGAGAAGGAGATATTGGAGTCTAAAGGACTTTTAAATTTCTAATTTCGGTATTGAATAGATGATGGCTACAAATAGCAAATAATTATAGGAAGAGAAGAAAATGTGATACAGGATTTAGAGATGAGCTCAGTTTGTGACATTAAGGTTATTATGAGGCATTAGGGGAAATTCAGCCCCTAGTTTAAGACAAACCATAAGCTCAAATTAGAGATGTAGATGTAGAAATTATCAGTACATAGGCAATATTTAAGAACTTAAGCATAAATTTGATCACCTAGAAAAAAAGTATAAAGTGAGAAGAGGAATAATACAGACTCTGAGGAACACCAGTATATATCGAGCAGATATAATAAGTGCCACAAAAGACACAGGAAAGGGGTGGTTGGTGATATATTAATTAGAGGAATCTGATTTCCTAGAGTTCAAAAGTGAAAATTTTCAGGAAAGGGGAAAGTATTTTCAGTACCAATAATAGTGGAGAAGTCCAGTGAAGTAAGGGTTGAAAACTCTCTCCTGGATCTTAGAATTGGGAAGCAGTTTGTAACCTTAGTGAGATCAGTTATAGTAGAGTAGTGAGTATAGAATCCAGAATCCAGGAATTTGAGGATTGAGTGGGAAGCCAATGGGATAATTAGAAGGATAATATCTTCCTTTCTTTTACATAGAGCAGAGAAACGATAGAAGTTGGATACAATTCTTAATTTTTGAGATAATTTTGTGTGTTTCAGCTTTATAATATTCATTAATTTAAAAAAAAGATTGTTTGAGGAGCCATTATTAACTTGAGAAATGGGTAGACAGAAAAGGAATTTCTTATGTTTTCACCATACCATTCATCCATATGACCATCTGTAATACAGTCTGTGTTGATATCAAATTGATAAGTACCACCCATTATTTGTGCTACTGACAAGCATCTATAGGAGCAAGAATGGAACATATAACTATGCATCCTAATTTTCCTGTCAAATTAAAACACAATACAGAAAGGGTAGTGTAACATTTCTAGCTCCCTGACAACAAATAATGAGAGAACAACAGAAGGGCCGGAAGAGAAAAATAACTCTTCTCAAAATTATAACACACCAGCCTTGCTGTTACAAATATTAATGATGACGACCAAAGTATGAGGTGGCTCAAAAGCAGTAGTATTCTATTATAGTCATTTAAAATTAAGAGTAAAGCTCTTTAGATATGGAAGGTTGATTCTTGAAGCAGAACATCAGGGAAGAGTGCTGCTTTTGTGGATGTTGGCAATACCATACCATGTAACCTAAACTTTATTCTTATAAAAATGCTACTAGAAGCATACCTTGTTTTACTGTGTTTCATTTTTTTATTGCCCTCCACAGATAGTGTGTGTGTATATGTTTATACAAATTAAATATTTGTGGCAACCCTGCATCAAATAAGGCTATCAGTGCCATTTTTTAAAGATCATGCTCTTACTTTCTGTCTCTGTGTCACATTGTGGTACTATTCATAATATTTCTAACATTTCCATTATTTTATTCATAATACATAAACAATTCTCAGATTCATGACATTTGCTATGATAATCTATAATCAGTCATCTTTGATACTGTTGTTATTGTTTTGGGGCACCATTAACTGCACCCATATCATGGCAAACTTAATTCATAAATGTTGTGTGTGCCCTTACTGCTCCACTGACCAGTCCTTTCTCTTATCTCTCTCCCTCTCTTTGGGCCTCTCTACTCCCTGAGATAAGATTTTATTGAAATTTGGCCAATTAATAACCTTTCAGTGGTCTCTAAGTATTTAAGCTAAAGGAAGAGTCACGTGCCTCTTTTGCCACTCCATCCAACTGCTTAGAGTGGTAAGCTCCAGGTCTTGGCCAGGACCCAACCCCGCTGGGTTAACACACCCACAGCCATCATTTCTCTCTCTGAAGACATAAAGAGTGAAGGGCTAGGCCAAGTGTGGTAGCCCCAATGCAGGTGCAATCATCAGCTTCATCCTTAACTGGGAGAAGGCATGTTCTTGTTCTCCTCCCCATTCTAAGGGCTCTCCCTCCTCTCCTTTAGTTGCTTCATACAAGGGTTTGGCCAAGACAGCAAAGTTGGGAATTCAAAGGCGGCAGAAGCCTACCGCACCTAAGAATTCCCAAACTTGCTTTTGGCTTGTAGGGGTGGGGAGACGATTAATGACTTGCCTCCATTCCATCCCTAGGTCCCTCTCTCCAGCTGGATAGTGAATCCTAAAGTACTTGCCACTGGCAAATCTGAGCCTTCTACTTAAACACTTTATAGCCACATACCTATAGACGTCATAAAAGACAGTCCGTGGCTCTGGCACAGCCCTCCAGAATAGGGTGCCCTAAGAGGAGGTCATCAACATACTGGAGTGGCACATACCCTAATTCCTCAGTGGGAAATTTCTGGAGATCATGAGCCAGCACTTCTCCAAAAATCGTGGGTGAATGTTTGAACCTCTGTGGCAACCTGGTCCATGTGCACTGTATCTCATGGCTGTTCAAACAGCCTCCACTCCTCTTCTCGAGGCATTGTTAGAGCTAGCAACAGACCTGGTTTGGGCAATTTTAGCTGCATAGTTCCTTGGCCAGGAAAAAAAGATTGTGGATCTTAGCTTTCCTAGGAGGTCTCTACCCAGGAGAGGCAAAGGACAGGCGGGCATGTAGATAAATTGATGAGTCACCTTGTAGTCTCCAATGGAGCACTTTCGAGGGAGGCAAATGCTCCTATGATATCAATTCTATAGTTTGAAAGAGGGGCTGCTGGCTGGGTGACCACCGAGTGTTTGGCCCCAGTATCAATCAGAAAGTTAATGTCCTTGCCCCCAGTTCTTACTCAGACCATGGACTCTATGGGGGAAAACTGAGTCCCATCCCCTTCACTCTAGCAGGGCTTTTCCCACTAAGATACAGAGGGCTTCCTTCCTTTCTGGGTCTGCGGACTCTCTCCCAGGATTTTCAACATTTCCTTGCCTCTGGGAACACTTGTTCTTCTAATGCCCTGTCTCTCAGCAAATTGCACACTGATCCCTCTGCAAGGGGGGCCCTTTTACCCGAGGTCCTCTACTTCCTCACACTCCTTGACCCTGTCTTGTTCAAAGCGGGTGGGGGGGAGCCTTTGTGCCTTTCAGAGCTGCGGCTAGGACATTGGCCCTCCGTTTCATGCACTTATCTTCCTCTCTATGATTCACTGCTTCCTGGTTTATAAAGACCTTCTGGACTATTTCAAGAAGCTGTGAGGTGTTCATACCTATAAACCCCTCCTCCTTCTGCAGTTTTTTGCCGTATATCCTCAGCGCTTTGACTAACTATGACCATATTAACCATCCTCTGGTTCTCAGAGTCGAAAGAGGAAACGCTTCATGTAAACTCTCATAGACTTGGCCTGGGCTCTCAGTCTTTTCTTGGAGGACCTCATTCATTCAGGCTAAGTTAGTAGTTTTCTCTGATCCTTTCCTCAGACCCTGCAGCAGGTATCAGGTTAGATGTGCCGTGTACTCTGCCACATTTGGGTCCCACTGGGGGTCCTCTCCAGGAAGCTGGACTTGAACATACTCCTGAGAGTTTTGGAACCTGTCTGGGGCATTCCCTTCTAACCACTTAGAGGCAGCCTGAATCACACGGCGTCTCTCATTGGTGTTAAAGAAGGTGGTGAGCAGCTGGTGACAATCTGCGCATGTGGGGTTATGAGTCTGAAAAATGGTCTGCATCAAATCCACCAAAGCCTGGGGCTTCTCCCTGTAAGACGGAGTGTTATGTCTTTAATTCAGTAAGTCTGTGGTTGTGAACGGCTGATATATCATTGTTCTTGGTTCCCTGTGCCCATCTTCATCCACTCTGGTGTGTCTAGACTCTCTGAGGGACATCTGGACTCCTGATGTAGGCCTTAGTTGAGCTGCTAAGGGGTGCGGGGACCTCCTGAGACCTGTCCTTTGTTTGCACTGTTTGCACAAGGGGTGCCTGGCTGGGTTGGGTGTGGCTCAGTCTACCTTGGAGGTAGAATCAGCTTCTCAGGTACGGGGGTGGTGGAACTTGGTCTAGGGGATCCCCCCACATGGGGTCTGCCAACATCTTCGGCACCACTACTCTAGGTCGAGCACTTTCCCTTCCTGTCTCTGCACTACTAGCACTGTCGTGACCTGCCCTTTCAACCAGGGTGGTGGGTACTAGCTGTAACCAAGTATCAACGTAGAGAAAATGTTGGTCAGGGTGACCACCTCTCCCAGTGACTCTGTGCCATACCTTAGACACTAAGGACCTCTCTAGACTTCCCTCAGATGGCCATCCCACCCCAAAAGAGGACCACTCTCACTCACAAAGACTTTTTAGCTTTCCTGGGCTCATAGTAACCCACAAATCCTTTCTTAAGCTTCTTCAGCATAGTAGCCAGTGGAGTGGGCTTTCCTTGCTCATTTCCCATCTCCACCCAAGGGTCTCCCTCCCCTCCCAGGATGCACATCAGGCCAAACTCTTTCACACACCTCCTGCCTGCCAGTGACCTCATGCTCAAGGAGTTGATCTGGCTCCTTCTTCCACTAAAATTGTAGTGGGCCCCAGTAAGTCCTACCATACTCTGCATGTCCTGGCACCATCTGTTGCCAGTTCCTCCCCAGTGCTCAGCCTCCGCAGGAACCTGCCACAGGGACTTCAGCAGCTCAGTCTCAAGAAAATGTTCCTCTGGGAGAATTGGTCCCAGGAACACTCTGAGGACCCCATGGCCAAACAAACCGGAGTTCCCCACAGGGGTGGTCTGTGGGGTGGGCAAAACCTGATCCAACGAGTCTGGCTGCCCAAGCCTTGCTTTGTGGTTAGAGAACTAAGAAATGTAGTACGAGCCAACACAGACAGAAGATCCCAGGTACTAGTTGGAAGAAGTGGCTTTATTCACCAGCCGGGAGATTTGGAGGACTAGTGTCCCTAAAACTGAGCCCCGGCACTCATTCTCTGTCCTTTTTTTTTTTTTGTACATTTATCTTGTGATTGAGGGAAAGGTCAGGTTGGCCCGCACCCTTGGTACAGGGCCACGTGTCCTCAAAAGTGATAGAAGGTTAGGGAAGTTACAAGGTTACTACATAGGTCCAACATGTACCCTGTGAAGGGCATATAGCTAATAGAGACATCTGCTGCAGTAGGGGTAGCAATTAGTGGCTTTCGTACATGTCACAGAGTGCCTGGCTAATGCCTGTACAGAGTTACTAGGACAGAGCCTAACTCTGCTTTACTCCCTTGCCTCACTTGGATGAAAAGGACAAGAAATGTCTTACTGAGGCCTAACCTTTCCCCAACAGAGAGCCTGAACTAAGGACTCTAGGGGCAAGGAGCCTTTGTGAGATGTGCTGGGAGTCACACATGTTTCAGCCTCTTGATAAAACAGAAACAATCTCTTGGGATTGAGCTAAGAAAAACAGCTTCTTTCCTCCCTACTCCTGATATAAGTATGACATTAGCCTGTCCACCCCATAGGGACCCGGAGAATTAAATGCCTTCTGTGGAAATTGTGTGCATGGTCAAACTTGCTGTCAGCTCTCGAATCCTGCTTCTAAGTTCTGTTCCTTGATCCATTAACTGTATGCCAGTTCCTTAGTTTATAAATAGCTTAGGGTGGAGTAAAGTAGTTACAAAAGTTAGTTAAAAGAAATAGTTTAGCTGGAGAATGATGAGGCATAGTGCTGTCTGTCTTCTTTCATGACTATTCATTTGCTAGTATGAGGATAATGTAGGTAATAAATACTGAGTTGACCTTTGAACCAGAGGTCCCTGTTCCTAGCTTTAAGTGGGATGGCCCCCTGGGCCCACCTTTGAAAATCCTATCTTATCTCTTGTCTTTGTTTCTTTCATTCTCTCCTTTGCCAAGCACAGGGCTGCCAATGGGTTGTGTGGGGGCTGGACTCCTACAAATAAGCACGACTGTCAAGCAGATTGCAGCAATTCAGGACAAGGATCAGGTACTTTCCTCCTTACAAATTGTACTGGAATTTGAATTATTACAAGGAAATACAGGTCAACATGTAAGGAGAAAGCCTGGACTTTTCATCGGATGATTTTCACCCCAAATTGATTTGTTTTCATGGATTGCTGTCATAGAAATTTTGTGGGCCTGATGCCTTTGATATCACTACAGGGATAGATCTCATTAGGGGACTGGATTGTTCCCGTCTGCTGATTAGAGCACCCTCTATGTTAGACATGTTTGTAATGCCAGTTTCAATTTCTAGTCTTTGATTCCTGGTTTCTACATTTCAAATTCATCACTCCTCTTCATTTGACTAATTTTTAGATACATTTAGGCTAACTAACAGGTTATAGTCAGGCTTTACTTCCTTGGTTTTAGATTGAAAAACATATTTTTTTCTTTTAATATAACTTTTGAACACATATTATCCCATCTTTTGTGCATTGGTTCTATTAATTTGGGTCTTGGAGATTTGAGGATATGTGTCATTGTACAAAGTACAATGTAATGTTAAGATCATGGCTTTTGTACTAAGACCAGTAAAGCTATTGATTCTGGCTTCTTCACACACTAGGTTTGGATTACTGTAAATGTTACTTAGCTTCCTTAAGCTCCAATTTACTTATTTAAAAAACGGAAGTAATACTGCTACTTAACTCACCTCGTTGTGGTGATGATTACATAAGATAATGCATATAAAGTGTCCACAGGGCCTAGCATATAGTAAATGCTAAAAAGTTATTTATGATTTATTATTGTATAAAAAGTCCCAAAGAGAAACTTTTTATTACCACTATTATTATTGTTTATAATATGAATATGCAAAAGCCTATAGAAAACATCATCTTTGAGCAACTTTACTGTTAGCTTACATGAAATCATTTCTATCTGCACTTCACATGCAACAATGATTAGTGCCAATTTAGAAATTAGGGCTAGTAATATTGATAACTGCTCCCCTTACACATGAGTGCTTTTTTATATGTCTAGCAAAACAGTGCTGCTCTTTATATTTATTCAGCATTTGTCAAATTGATCTGGTCCAAGTATTAAAATGTAATTTTCAGAGAAATCTATTATCTGTTTATCTTTACAGATACATAAATACATTGTTTGTTTTATACTGTTAATATTTCAGGGTCATATCAGCATTTTCCATTTTCTGTTTACTTTTCCATTGCTACCCTGAGAAGATATTGTATTAATATGTAAAATCATTTACTCTCAAAATTATATCCTCTTATTGTGTTTTCATATTTCTACATATTTCACACACAGGCCTAATTCCTCTCTTCAACAACTCTACTGCTTTTACTTTCAGATATGGAATATATTTTGTTTCTGATCAGAAGCAGATGATACCTTCAGCACCCAGAAGGCGACACAGATCCTGGCAATATCACAAATGCCAGTACACACATGGTGTCTCCTTGGTGGTATCAGGTGTGTAGGTCTAGCAAAGAGCATTCAAAGAAATAGCTAAAAGGTAAAAGGCAGGTAGATGGGGGACCAGATGCCAGCTTCTAAAAACATAATGAAGTGAAAGTGCAAGAGGTAGGGTGGTGCCTGTAGCTCAGTGGCTAGGGCGCTGGTCACATACACCAGGGCTGGTGGGTTCGAACCTGGCCCAGGCCTGCCAAACAATGACAACTACAATAACAATAACAACAAAAAAAACTAGCCAGGCATTGTGGTGGGTGCCTGTAGTCCCAGCTACTTGGAAGGCTGAGGCAAGCGAATCACTTAAGCGCAAGAGTTTGAGGTTGCTGTGTGCCATGATGCCACGGCACTCTACTGAGGATGACAGAGTTCTACTCTTTCTCCAAAAAAAAAAAAAAAAAAAAAGAGAGAGAGAGAGAAATTACAAGAGGTATTTGTCCTATGGATTGAGCAATATAATTCAATTGGATATGGCAAAACAGGGTGACCTAATACAAACTTTCGTCAAGCAGCCAATTGGTAAATAATTGATAAACATCTATCAATTCGACGTTTGTTTTTCCTATCACTGTCTTCCTCTAAATTCTATCCATTGTTCAAATCTCAGTTTAAGTCCTGCCATGAAGACTTCTTTAATAATAATAAGGGTAATGATGATAAAAACAATATCTATATACTTATTTGTATTTCATTTCTGCAGCAACTCTTTGAGAATGTTAAAAACTTTAACAAATCATTTTTCCAAAGTAGTATCAATGGGTGTAGGACTTTTGGAGAGTAAGACTCTTATGGAAGGCCTCGTTTTTTAGGAGGTTGTTGGTTAGGCAAGTCTGAAGTTTGGGGGACAGAGTAAGGGATATAAAGTTTTGGGAGTCCTTATCAATGAATAATGGTAGTGGTAGTTGAGAAAAGAGAATAGATGAGATCACAAAGAAAGAGTCTTTGTAATGAGGGGTATGAGGCCAAAAATCAGGGAGACTCTAGTACTTAAAGGGTGAGTGAAAGCATAGCAAGCAGCAAAATGAAACTAAAAAGGAACGGCCAGAGACAACAGGAAGAAAATCAACAGAGTTTGGTGTCATAGAAGAAAATTAAGGATTGAATTTCAAAAAGGGAGTGTTAAAAAAAGTCAATGGCTAATAAGTTAGAAGAAACTTTTATTGTTGGGTGTCAATGAGAAGATGGGGAAGAAACTTGAACATGCTTATCCCATGATGGGAAAGGAGCCAGTAAAGAGTAAGAAGCTGAAATAGAGCACAGAGTAGAGACAATGACTGGATTGAATTCCTTGAGGAGATAGAGAGGTTGGGATCCAAATCATAGGTGAAGGGTTTACTTCTATTTATTTTTAATAATTAGTATTTTTGATTAACATAAAGGTACATATGATTAGGTTACATTGTTTGCATTTGTTAGGAAAAGTCCAAGTTGTATTTGAGTTCTTCACCCAGGAGGTGTCCCATATACCCCTACATGGTACCCATTAGGTGGGAATGTACTGAGCCCCTTCCCCCCTCTGCCCTGACCCCTTCTTGAACTTAATTGTGTTTTCCTCTCACATGGCCCTTAATTGTTCATCTATTAGTTTCAATTTAGTACTGAGTACATGGGATGATTATTTTGCCATTCTTAAGATACTTTACTAAAGAGTATGTTCTTCCACTCCATCCGCGTAAATGCAAAAGGTGCAAAGTCTCCATCTTTTTGTGGCTGAATAGTATTCCATGGCATACATATATCACAGTTTATTAATCCATTCATGGATTGATGGGCACTCAGGTTATTTCTACGTCTTTGTAATTGTGAATTGAGTTGCTATAAACATTCTAGTACAAATGTATTTATGGTGAAATGATTTTTTTTTCTTCTGCGTGATTGGATTGTAGGATCAATTAGAAGGTCTATTTTTAGGTCTTTGAGGATTCTCCATACTTCTTACCCCAAAAGGCTGTATTAGTTTGCAATCCCACTAATAGCATATAGGTTACCCTTTTTCTCTACTCATGCCAGTATATGCAGGTTTGGGACTTTGTGATGTGGAATGTTCTCGCTGGGGTTAAATGATCTCCCAAATTGACTTTGATTTGCATTTCTTGGACGCATGGGGATGATGACCATTTTTCATGTGTTTTTTTGGCTATTTTTCTGTCTTCTAGGGAGAAGGTTGTGTTCATTTCTCTTTCCAAGGATTAATTGGGTTATTTGCTCTTTTAAAATTGAGAAAAGAAAATTCTTTCTGTAAGAATATGGCAGGAACCTTGCAGGAGGGTATCATGCATATTAGGATATGTAAGAGAAGCTGAATGGGGCGGCGCCTATGGCTCCAAGGAGTAGGGTGCCGGCCCCATACATTACAGGTGGCGGGTTCAAACCCGGCCCCCATCAAAACTAAAAAAAAAAAAAGAGAGAGAGAGAGAGAGAGAGAAGCTGAGTGAAGAACACTATAGTGAAAGACATTTCCACATGTCTTGTTTCCACTGGTCCACTGGAAGAAGTCAGAATCATCCGAGATTCTACATCTGCACTAGGATTCACTTCTTCTTCACATATTCACACATATTTTCATCATTAATTAGTACCTTCAGTCCAGGATAATGAGTTCTAAAATGTCTTTCTCTCCTTTTAACTAAATCAGGTTGTGCATCCCAGTAGTGGCCTCCCCTTTGTGACATCTCCCTTGCCAGAACATTTTCTTTTTCTAGCTTACCATTCCTCCTTATCCGCTCAGTCATTGATTGCAGTGGTGATCTTTCTAGTGTCCCTTATCAGCCTTCACTTGTGGTTTGGGACATGTAATTCCTTGTAACTGCCAGGATTTCCTTCCACTCATGTACAAGGTACACACTGAGCCTGGTCCCCACTGCTGTGCCTATGAGGATGACACCATTTTTCTGTAGCAGCAGTGCAAGCCCAGCTTTCTCTCTCAACGCTGCCCTGCCCCTCATCTTCACATCCTATCACCCAGGTTTTGATAGACTTTCCAGCTTATACCCTATTCACCTCCCTGAACTGGAAGCTTTGCAACCACAATTTTCTCAACCTAATTTAAAAATTCCTACAAGTTCTCTGACCTCCTCTGACCCACAATCATCAGAGCAGAAGAGTGTGTGTGGGAGGCGAGGGGTTAAATTTCCCATCCCATTCTGTGGGTGTGCAAATATCCACTATTTAGTGTCTCCAAAGGCCCTGCTCTTTATCCATGCCCTTATTTACTGCCTGCCTGTCTGAGCTCTCTGCAGTACCCAGCATGGCCACTTGGCCTCATTTGTCGCTGTGGTGTAAGACGCCGGTCCCAGAAGGCCTTGCAGCATGACGCTGCTTTTCTCCTGGGCGCTGTTGCCTTGCTGGTCGGCGTGGTGAGCGGGGAACAATTTACCTCTTTGTTAAGAGGAAAGTGGGTGGAAAAAGGCCGAGGGGAAGGCCAGGACTGGGCAAGGACTGAAGTAGAACTGAGTGGGAGGTGGAGGACAGCCTGATTGGTGGCTGTAGCATATATTACTGGTGGCAGTGGAGGTAGCGGCCTCCGGGCTCCACGAGGCGGTTGCTTGCGTAAGCCACTGCCGCCATGGCCGTGAACTTTGGCGATCACGCCAGCGGGTTTCGCCACAATGAGGTGATCAAGTTTATCAACAATGAAGTTCTCATGAACGGTGGCAACCCAAGCTTTTACGGGGCCTTCCGTTCGCGGCCCTGGCATGAAATAGAGGACTGGCTTAGGAATATCTTGGCCGACCCACAAGTGCCATGCCCCATCAAGAGGGCCTGTGCCTGGAGTGCACTGGCTTTGGGTGTAAGAGCAGGTGCGAGGCAGCGTGAGCAGCAGGCATACAGGGTCAGACGGCTCCAGGAGCAAATAGAGGCACATGAAGCAGCTTCCTGGGCTTTTTCCACTGAGCTAAGGAGGCTGCGCGAGGAGCGGGAAGAGGCCTTGGCGCAGTTGCAGTTGACACGCACTGCCCTACAACAGGCAAATGGTGATGTCCAAGTGCTGCGAACAAGGCTGCTGCAGCTCGAGAGATCCGCCCAAAACAGTCAGCATAGGGAGGTTATGTTTTGTCCAGGAGCAGAACAGCGCAGGGCAGCAGTGTGGCTCCTGGATTCAGAGGAGCCAAGAGAGGTGGTGTTCACAGGGGCACAGGGAATGCCATATTCAGAGGCCCAGATGGCAGCACCAGGAGGAATGTTTTACGTGCCAGGACCCCGGAGTCCCTGGGCACAGGCCGCAGAGCTCCCTAGGCCGATGCCGATGCAAATGCCAGTGCCTGTGCCAGTGCCAGTGCCAGCGCCAGCACCAGCACCAGCACCAGCACCACTGGCACATTCATTCCCATGCCATGTACCTCTCCCAATGGGATATCCATACTCAGCACCTCTGCCACCCCCAGCAATAATGGAATCAGCAGTAGCAGCACCAGCAACAGCAATTGCACCCCAGATGCCTCCTGTAAGCATCTATCCATCAGGGGTATTGGTTGCAGTTGGGCCCCAGGAGGGTATGGTCCCTTTGTTGGACCAGAAGTGCCATGACCAGGGTGAATATCCTCAAAAATCCTATGATGAGTGTCACCAGGATCACAGCACAAAGCAAAGCCTAGAGGGAGATCCTGATAATTCCCAGGGAATGACCCCTCTGGGGCATAGCAGAATCTACAACCAGAAGGAAGATGCAGTGATGCCCCAGGGGATGGCATCTGTGGTCAAAGATAGCAGCCAGAACCAGAAGGAAGATCCTGTGATACCTCAGGAGGTGGCATCTGTGGGCAAAGATAGCAGCCAGAGCCAGAAGGAAGATCCTGTGATTCCCCAGGGGATGGCATCTGTGGGCAAAGATAGCAGCCAGAGCCAGAAGGAAGATCCAGTGATACCCCAGGGGATAGCACCTGTGGGCAAAGACAGCAGCCAGAGCCAGAAGGAAGATCCAGTGATGGCCCAGAGGATAGTATCTGTGGGCGAAGACAGTAGCCAGAGCCAGAAGGAAGATCCTGTGATCCCCCAGGAGATAGCACCCACTGGCAAAGATAGTAGCCAGAGCCAGAATGAAGATCCTGTGATGCCCCAGGGTATAGTGCCTGTGGGCAAAGACAGTAGCCAGAGCCAGAAGGAAGATCCTGTGATGCCCCAGGGTATAGCACCTGTGGGCAAAGACGGTAGCCAGAGCCAGAAGGAAGATCCTGTGATGCTCCAAGAGAAAATCCCCTTGGTCAACAGTAGCAGCCACAGCCAAAAGGAAGATCAAGTGATGCTCCAGGGAATGGCCCGCCTAGCATTAAGGAGCCCCCAAAGCCAGAAGGAAGGTCCAGATAGGCTCCAGGCAACCTATGTGGGAGCCAGCAAGTGGTACAATGAGAAAAAATATCCAAGGAAGCAGCAGTTTCAGTGGCAGAAAGCCAAGCAACCAAAAGGGAAAAAAGCCTGGGAATCCCAGCATCTGGAAAAACCTGCTTCATGCTACGATCTATTGAATTGGGACTGTCCCTGGTGTAAAACCGCAAATTTTCCATGGCGCACAACCTGCTTTAAATGCAAGAAAGTCTGCATGCCAGTTGAGAGCGGAGGCAGTGATCCAGGACAAACTTACTAATTTCAGGAAGGTAAGTAAGAATGGAAACACCCCAAGGAGAAATCAATTTCCTAAGACCTCTTTCTGAGCAAAAAGTAATTTATTTGCTTCACAGAAAATTTGAAACCAGGGTGGCAGCTGTGGCTCAGTGGGTAGGGCACCAACACCATATATGGAGGGTGGAGGGTTCAAACCAGGCCCTGGCCAAACTGCAAACAAAAAAAAAAAAAAAAAAAAAAAAAAAAAACCCCCGCGTTTTGGTGGGCCCCCTTAGTACAACAAACCCCCCAGCCGTCGGCACGAACAATGCCACCAAC
>CAUYPK010050999.1:0-11771 GCA_963574355.1 Loris lydekkerianus
TCTGGCTTGAAAAGTTTCAGCAGAGAGATCTGCAGTCATTCTAATATTCTTCCCCTTGTATGTAATGGCTTTCTTTCATCTGGCAGGTTTGAGAATTTTCTCCTTCATATTAACTTTAGTGAAGTTAATTATGATATGCCTGGGGGATGTCTTATTGGGGTTGAGTTGTGCTGGGTTCTCAAACTGTCTGTTATCTGAATTTTAGAATCTCTAGGCACGTCTGGAAAATTCTCTTTCGTACTTTCCTGGAGAAGGGCCTCTGTGCCTAGCGAGGGCACTTTATCAGTTTCAGGGATTCCAAGGAGTCGGATATTAGCCTTCTTCGAATTATCCCAGAAGTCTCTGATAGAATGATCCACTTTTGCTTTCCATTTCTCTTCCTATTTGAGAGTTTGGGATCATTCAAGGGCTTTGTCTTCAATGTCAGAAATTTTTTTATTCTTCTTGCTCCACTCTGTTACTGAGGGATTCTACTGTATTTTTGAGATCTTTGAGGGCTGCCAAATCTTGCTTCAGTGTGTCTAAGTCTTTGGTGGTTTTGTCTCTAAATTCATTATATTCTTGAGACAACTCCTGAATTTCTCCTCGAATTCCTAATTCCGACCTTTGAATTGCTTCTTGAAGTTTTAATTCCAAATTTTCCTCCACTTTATTTATCTTGTTTTCAATCTAAATTCTGAATTTGATTTTCTGACCTCTCAGCCACTTGTTTATGAATGGGATCTTCCATTGCATCTGCCATTTCTTTCCTTGGGGGGAGGGGATTGATCTAGTCTGTTTATTCAAGTTACCAGAGTTTTTCCACTGATTCCACCCCATGATTGTTGTACTCCCTTTGATTTTTTCCCTGGAGCTTTGTCGAGGACCCATACAGTGCTGTGGCCTGAGAAACTGGGGCCCTGTTTGGTGTGGTTGGACTAAATGGTTCTGTCTTGTTTTCAGTTGGTTTTTGTTTGACCCTATTGAAACAGTTACTCTGGGTTGAAGTCTCATCTGTGGAGAAATATCAGTGATTAAGTCACCCCACCCACCACTGGCAACAATTGGAAAAGGAAAATCAAACCTCCCTACAACCACACACCCACGGCACCCCCTGAATAATACTCAGGTCATTGGCTCAATTCAAAAGGTCAAAATCAATTGTCTCAGTCAGCACCTGTCTCAGGTAGGAGCGTTTAAGAGGTCTTTGGGAATTGTATCACAGGGGTCTGGTGACTACTCTGATATGGCTTGCTCCAGGGCTGTGTGGAGTCAGGAGGAGCCACCCAGCCAATAGATCAGTCTGGGAAGGTTGCTGCCTTCTTCCACATCTTGCACCACGGTCACACCCAGTCTCTGATAGCCCTGCAGTTGGTTGACCCAGTTGCTTGTAGTGAACAGATACTCCAGGGGTTTGCACCTGCCAGAATCACAAGGAAATCTTCCAGGCTGCTGTACTCTGCCTCTATCTAGCAGGAGAAGGTGAGGCCTGACAACCTCGGGCATTTGATGAAGGTGGGGGGTGTTCACTCAGGTCCAGCCCTGCCCCTGATTAAAATTCTATCCTGCTGCCTTCTTTTGTGTATAGGCTGATGATCCCCTGAGGGCAGGTTCATCTTAGTCTCAGTAAAGCGGTCCTCTGGTTCAGCCCCGCTCTGGGAGCTTCCTGGGTCTGTGAGTTGGTAAGGCAACTCTTTTACTCATGGGTGGTTGCTGTCCTCTTCTGGTTGCCCAGGGAGACCGGGGTTTTGGCTTCAGATTATCCAGTTGTGAACCGTATTGCTGCTAAAATATGGCTGCTGAATTGTGCCACTGGGAACTGCTGCTCCGGTGTGGTTCCCTGTCAGCCGACTGTCCTCTCCTTGCTACCGTGCCCGACAGTCAGCACTGACCAGCTGCAGCTTGGGCACTATTCACACCCCTTGATAAATCACCCAAGAGTCTGGACTCTTGGGGGACAGGCCTCCAGACCTCAGAGTGAGAGTGGAGGGGAGTGCTGGGAGCTCAGGTTTGCAGGTAGAGAGTATATACAGTTTTATACAGTTTTATGCCTGGGTGGAGAACGCCAGTGCTCCTTAGTCGGGGAGGCAGGCCAAGTTTTTAGAGGGTCTCTCCACATGGAGTGTAGTGGGAGGACCTTTGAACTCTGCCCATTTGTTTGTGGGGCACTCTGAGCCATTCTCATGGGGGAGGGGACTCCCGTCCACTTGGTGATGGATTTTGTACCTTTTGCTTATATCCTTGTGGTCGCAGCTCACCTCAGTGGTGGTGATGAGCGTTCTTCTCTCTTGGTGCAGCTCAAATCCACCAGGTTACTTGCTAAATTTTTGTTCTTTAACTCTCCTTCTGGTCGGGAGCCTCTGTGGGAAGCTGGTTTCAGTCAGCCATCTTGTCTCCCAGCTACTTATCATCATTTGATTCTCGACAATCCTATCAAAAATATTCAAAGGCAGAAAGGCTCCCTGTTTAATAAATGGTGCTAAGTGAACTTGCTGGTGATCTATAGAAGACTGAAACTGGACCCCCACCTTTCACCATTAACAAAAATTGATTCTCATTGGATAAAAGATTTAAACTTAAGACATGAAACTATAAAAATACTAGAAGAGAGTCCAGGGAAAACACTTGAAGAAATTGGCCTGGGAGAATATTTTATGAGGAGGACGTCCCAGGCAATTGAAGCAACACCAAAAAAACATTACTGGGATCTGATCAAACTAAAAAGCTTTTGCGTAGCTACGAGCACAGTAAATAAAGCAAACAGACGACCTTCAGAATGGGAGATTTTTGCAGATTATGCTTCCAACAAAGGTCTGGTAACTCGAATCTATGGAGAATTCAAAATAGTCAATAAGAAAAGAATAAACAAGCTCATTTCCACGTGGGCAAGAGACTTGAGGAGAATTTTCTGATGAAGACAGACTCATGGCCTACAAACACATGAAAAAATGCTTATCATTCTTAATCATCAGAGAAATGCAAACCAAAACCAGTTTGACATATCTTTTAACTCCAGTTAGATTAGCCCACACCACAAAATCCCAAAACTACAGATGTTGGGGTGGATGCGTAGAGAAGGGAACATTTCTACACTGCTGGAGATTGGAAAGAAGTTTGAAGAACACTCAAGGAACTAAAGGTAGACCTACCATTTGATCCTGGAATTCCTATATACCCAGATGATCAAAAATTATTTTACAATAAGATATTTGCAACAGATTGTTTATTGCAGCCCAATTCATAATAGCCAATACAAGGAAACAACCCAGGTGCCCATCGACCCATGAATGTAACAAATTATGGTATATGTACACCATGGAATACTATGCAGCCATAAAAAGGATGGAGACTTCACATCTTTTATGTTTACCGGATTCGATATGTAACCACGTACACACTTATATGAATAACTATAGTCCAGAAAGGAGAAGGGAAGAGGAACAAGAGGGGAAGAGAGAGGAGGTATGGGAGGAGGGAGCATATTTGGGGGAACCTCACCAATGTGTATGATGCAATTGTACATTTAAAAACTATTCAGAAATGAGGAGGCGGAGCATGATGGTGGACAGGACAGATGTTTAACCCATCTCTCCCAAACCATCAGGTGGGAGCAAGGGAGCTCCAGATTTTTTCCCAGAGTGGAATGTTGATGTGGATGGACAGCTAGAGGTGTGCAGCAAATTGGTGGATTTATGTATTTGATGTGTAATCCAAAGCCATGGACTCTGCTGGAGACATTTCCCCTCTGGTGCCAGTGGCTGGCAGCCGGCCTCGCCCCTATGGAGGACGCAGGTCCCAGTTTGTGGGAAAATCTAGGTATTTGATGAAAATTTTTGTGAAATGTGGATTCCTGAGCAGAATTTGGCGACCAGAAAGGGGTGCCACTAGGAGCCACAGGGAGCTAGGAAGCCTGATAGAAAGTTAAGGGGAATGGATCCCGCCAGGGAAACAGACACCTTTTCCCCGAACAACAGGTGTGATTAAAAAGACTAGACCATTCTTGGTGGGGAATATTGGTGTGGACTGGCAGTTCAGGGTGTGCAGGGAACAGTCCGGATGCTGGACACAAAAGTGAGATTCTGAGCCGGGGAGACTGATGGAAAGGTCTTGGCTGCTGCTGAGGTGGCAAAGGATTGCAGTTTACAATTCCTGGAGAATCTGGGCACTGAGTGGGAACATTTGTAAGGCATGAACTCCTGCACCGAGTTTGGAGGACAGATAGGGTGCCATCTGGAACAGAACAGCCGAGGTTAGGCAACAGTCGGGAAACAGACATATATTCAAATTTCAGAAATGATGAAGGGCCAGGTACGTGGTTACTGTGGTAACAACGTAAACTGTGGATCAGGTATAAGCCTGGGAACCTCTCACAGTGCCACCTTGTCTCCAGAAACTGTATTGCAATATATAAATGTATTCCTAGTAAAGTTGACCTCTACGTCACACGTATAGTTGTATATTTTTATATATATACAAGAATAATATTTTTGTGGTTGATGCCTTTTTTTTCCCTCTCTCTCTCTCTCTTCATCCTTTTCTTGGAGGAGTGTTAAGTTTTTTCTTCTTTTTTAACTTTTTTATTAATGCTTTTTTTTTTTTTTCTTTCTCTCTTCCTCTTCTACCCTTCTTATGGTTGCTGAGAATGTATATATCAGATTTTTAGACATGTTTATTTTTAATTTTTTAAAAATTAATTTATAATAATTATTATTTTTATTATAGTTGTTTTTTGTTTGTATATCTATGTATTTCTGATTATTCGTGCATCTGTGGGCTTGTATATCTGGTAGACTTTTTATCTGTTTATTTGTTCATTTGGTTTCAATGTGTTTTGTGTTTTGCTAAATCCTCAGGTCGGCTACTTTCCCTAACTCCAATTTTCCCATTTAACAAGAACAAGGTGAAATGGGGGATGACAGCTGACTGGAGCCAACTCTCAACACAAGCTCCAGGTTAGAGGGAGAGATGATGGCCGGAAAGAACCCAACAATGCCAAAGGAGAGGAGCTGAGCTGAGAGATGAGATATATAATTGCTCATCTTCCCTGCTGAGACAAGCTGCGGCTCCAAAGAAACTAATTTCAGGTACAGATCTCATCCCAAAGAGGTTGTGTGGCTGTCCCCTCCCCTAAGAGAGTTGCTTGCTTGCTGTGTGATCTCTACTAATGAGCAATGAACTGGGGCTCTCCTTCCTCACTCCACCAGAGGGAATTGCTGGAAGTTGGGACTCTTTCTCCAGAGAGCCCCTGCTGTGAGCCCAGGAATTCCCTTGTCTGGCAGAAAGTTTGAACAAATGTTTTCCTGGCCAAATATATGAATATATGTCTGTTTTCCTCCAGTCTACCCCTCCCCCCTGGCCTGGCAGTCTAGAAGTCCAACCCCCGCAGAAACCAGAATGTCAGCACTTCTTGGCTAGGACCAGGCATTGCATAGATGGAGGCAGTAAAGTTGTGCTGTATCTATAAATCAAATAACTGTATAGAAATACATAGAGGGAAAGGTGACTGACCTGGTCCAGAAAATGTGTATCTCAGCAGCGGACAGAGACTTGGGTTTCTGCAGTGCTAGTGGATGCTCAGAAACTGCTGAAGTGCATGACCCCAAGAGGAGACACCTCCCACCCAACATCAGCATTAATAGAGTGATCCTGCTGGGGTTCAATGTTGGAGAGTTATCTCCCCAACTCTGTGGCCTATCAGAGGGAACCAGACTTCACCCTGTAGGAATACCAGAGCTACAGAACAGTGGCAACTAATAGGGAAGGAGTGGCTGAGGGAGAAATTTTTTTGCTGTCTGGATATCCTCAAGTTTAGATTGAGCTCAAATGGAACTTTCTTCAGCTGCCATTGAGCACCTGAGGCAGCCAGACCTCAGCTTCCCCTGCTGGATGGTGGCAGACTGGAAATCACGAGGAGGAGGCAACAACCTTACTTTGACTCTGGAAGGCACATAGCACTGGCATGTGTGCTTATTGGACAGAACTGGGACAAAGAGAGTGGGTTAACAGAGACTGCCAGAGGGGCTACCAGAGACTGGGGTGACCAGAGTCTGGTGGTAAAGTGTGAGCAAGGTGAGGAAAGAGGCATCAACCCCCTTACTCCAAAACTCCTATTGTATGGTCCTTTCTGACTAGTTGGAGCACCAGAATCACTCAAAGCACACTAGAGCTACCCATAGACTCTTAATATCTTGTAGCTGGAGTAATTTTGAACTCTGCAGCTAGAGAGTGAAGGCTGTTTGTGACAATTGGCCTGGAACTCTTGAACTGGACAAATTACCTGAGGACCCTCAAAGGTGGTACCCTGGTTTTGCTGTAGTGGGGAGGTTTGATTGTGCTCTTCCAGATACTACCGGTGGGGCAAAGGATGTCATAGTTGCTTCTTTCTCCAAAGCTGAGACTGATACCCAGAGTCAATGATTCCCTAGGATTGGACAGAGATCAGCTAAATACAAGACAGAGCCACCTACCCCCACTACACCAAGCAGGCCTCTAAAGCCACAGACTGTAGTACTGTACAGGTCCTTTGCAAAATTGTAGAGGAAAAGCTGCGGTGACCAGTCCCAGTTCCTTGGTGAAGGGCTGCTCAACCACAACCCCAGAAGTCTCTAGTCCAATTTCACCTTACCTCCTTATCTAGCTAAACACTATCTAGAAAAACAATCATGTGGCGGAATTGGACAATCTCTGGCAACATGATAAATCAGAACAGTTCAATTCCTTCAAGGAATGACATATCAGACAATCCAGAGGATCCCATTCACAAACAGATGGCTGAGATGTCTGAAATCGAATGTAGAATTTGGATTGCAAATAAGATCAACAGAATGGAAGTAAAGATGGACTTAGAAATTGTAGGATTAATTCAGACGATGTCTCAAGAACTCAATGAATACAAAGACAAAACCACCAAAGATTTAGACACATTGAGAAAAGAAGTTGCAGACTTACATGAGATGAGGAACACAGTAGGATCCCTCAGTAACAGAATGAAACTGGCAGAAGAAAAAATTTCTGACATGGAAGACAAAGCTTTTGAATGATTCCATATGCTCAAAGAGGAAGATAAATGGAAAGCAAAAATGGATCATTCTCTCAGAGAGCTCTGGGATAATTCAAAGAAAACCAATATTTACATTATAGGGATCCCAGAAGGCTACGATGTAGCGTCACAAGGCACAGAGGCTCTTCTTCATGACATTCTGAAAGAGAATTCAACAGACATGCCAAGAGATCCTGAAATCCAGTTGGCAGACAGTTTCAGAACCCCAGCACGACTCAACCCGAATAGGACATTCAGCAGGCACATCATAATTAACTTCACTAAAGTTAATATGGAGAAGAAAACCCTGAAAGCAACCAGACATTAAAAAAAAACAAACAAAAAAAAACCCATAACCTACAAGGAGAAAAATATTAGAGACTGCAGAACTCTCTGCTGAAACCTTTCAAGCTAGAAGAGGTTGGTCATTGACTTTTAATCTCCTAAAACAAAATAATTTTCAACCCAGGATCCTGTATCCAGCTAAAATGAGTTTCATTTACGATGAAGAAATTAAATTCTTTAATGACATTCACATGTTGAAGAAATTTGCCATAACTAAACTAGCTCTCCAGGATATCCTCAGACCTATCCTCCATAATGACAAGTGCAATTCTCCACCACAAAAGTAAACTCACTCTGAAACTTTTGATCAAATTCCAACTTCCACCATGGTGAAACGACTAAAAATGTCCACTAGTATTTCTGAAACTCGATACCCCCAAATTCTACCAGATCTATCAATATTCTCAATTAATGTTAATGGCTTAAATTGTCCTCTAAAGAGACACAGGCTGGCTGACTGTATACAAAAACTCAGGCTGGATATCACCTGCATACAAGAATTTCATCTTGCCTTAAAGGATAAATATAGATTCAGGGTGAAGGGACGGTCATCTATATTCCAGGCAAATGGGAAACAGAGAAAAGCAGATGTTGCAATTTTATTTACAGATTCAATAGGCTTTAAACAAGCAAAAGTAAGGAAGAATTAGAATGGTCACTACATATTTGTTAAGGGAAATACTAAATATGATGAGATTTCATTTATTATTTATACACCCAGACAAAAATGCGTCTCAATTCATAAGAGAAACTCTAACAGACATGAGCAATTTGATCTCCTCCAGGTCCCTAGTAGCTGGAGATTTTAACACCCCTTTAGTAGTGTTGGATAGATCCTCCAATAAGAAGCTAAGGAAGGAAATGTTAGATTTAAACTTAACCATCCAACATTTGGAATTAACAGACATCTACAGAACATTCCATCCTAACAAAACTGAATAGACATTCTTCTCATCAGCCCATGGAACTTACTCCAAAAATCGATCACATCTTAGGTCACAAATCTAACCTCAGCAAACTTAAAAGAATAGAAAGTATTCCTTGCCTCTTCATGGACAATCATGGAATAAAAATGAAACTCAGGAACAAGAAGCTGCATACTCATACAAAAACAAGGAAATTAAATAACCTCATGCTGATGATATCTGCATCATAGATGAGATTAAGAACTAATTTAGCAAATTTTTGGAACAAAACAATTAAGACACGAATTAGCTATGTTAACCAGAATGATGAAAATGCGTCAAACGGTCTATAAAACCAGTGTATGGTGCCCCATGATCACATTAATGTACACAGAAAAATAAATAAATAAAAATTAAAATAAAATTAAAGAGACACAAATTACCAGAACCTCTGAGATACCACAAAGTCAGTCCTAAGAGGGAAATTTAAAGAATTACAAGACTTCAGCAAGAAAACAGAAAGAGAGAAAGTTAACAACTTAATGGGACATCTCAAGCAATGGGAAAAGGAAGAACATTCCCATGCCAAACCCAGTAAAAGAAAAATAATAACCAAAGTTACAGCAGAATTAAATAAAATTGAAAACAAAAGAATTATACAACAGATCAATAAATCAAAACGTTGGGTTTTCCAAAAGATGAATAAAATACGTGAACCCTTGGCTAACCTAAGCAGCAAAAAAAGAGTAAACTCTCTAATTTCATCAATCAGAAACAACAAAGAAAAGTAACAACAGACTACTCGGAAATTTAAAAAAATCTGTAATGAATATTACAAAAAACTTTATTCTCAGAAATATAAAAATCTGAAGAAAATTGACCAATACTTGGAAGCAAGGTCACCTTCCAAGGCTTAGCCAAAATCAAGTGGAAATGTTGAACAGACCAATATCAAGTTCTCAAATAGCATTAACCATACAAAATCTCTCTAAAAAGAAAAGCCTGGGACCAGATGGCTTCACGTCAGAATTGTACCAAACCTTTAAAGAGGAACTGGTACCTACACCACTCAACCTGTTCCAAAATGCAGAAAAAGAAGGAAGACTACCAAACATGTTCTGTGAAGCAAACATCACTCTGATCTCCAAACCAGGAAAAGACCCAACAAGAAAAGAAAATATAGACCAATATCAATAATGAATATAGTTGCAAAAATATTCAACAAACAAACTATATACTAACAAATAGAATCCAGTAACACATCAAACAAATTATACATCATGCCCAAGTCGGTGTTATCCCACGGTCTCAAGGCTGGTTCAATATACATAAATCTATAAGTATAATTCAGCACATAAACAAATTTTTAAAAAGACCATATTATTCTCTCAATTGATGCAGAAAAAGCTTTTGATAATATCCAGCATCTCTTAATGATCAGAACACTTAAGAAAATTGGTATAGAAGGGACATTTCTTAAACTGGTAGAGGCCACCTACAGCAAACCCACAGCCAATATCATTTTGAATGGAGTTAAATTGAAATCATTTCCACTCACATCGGGAATGAGACAAGACTGTCCATTGTCTCCATTGCATTTTAACATTGTAATGGAAGTTTTAGACATTGCAATTAGCAAAGAAAATGCGATCAAGGGTGTCCACATAGGGTAAGAAGAGATCAAACTTTCATTCTTCGTGGATGATATGATCATATATCTGGAAAACATCAGGGATTCAACTACAAAACTCTTAGAAGTGATCAAAGAATACAGCAGCATCTCAGGTTACAAAATCAACATTCATAAATCTGTAGCATTTATATATACCAATAGTCACGCTGAAAAAACACTTAAGAACACTATTTCATTCACAGTAGTGCTAAAGAAGATGAAATATTTGGGAGTTTATCTAACAAAGGACGTGAAAGACCTCTATTAAGAGAACTATGAAACTCTAAGAAAAGAAAAAGCTGGAACTGTTAACAAATGGAAACACATACCATGCTCATAGCTGAGAAGAATCAACATTGTTGAAAAGTCCATACTACCCAAAACCATATACAATTTTAGCGATACCTATTAAAGCTCCAGTGTCATAATTTAAAGTTCTTGAAAAAATAATACTTCATTTTATATGGAATCAGAAAAAAACTCGAATAGCCAAACATTACTTAGAAATAAAGACAAAGCAGGAGGAATAGCGCGACCAGACCTCAGACTATACTATAAATCGATAATGATCAAAACAGCATGGTACAGGCACAAAAACAGAGAAGTAGATATCTGGAAAAGAATAGAGAACCAAGAGTTGAATCCAGCTACTTACCGTTATTTGATCTTTGACAAGCCAATTAAAAACTTTTAGTAGGGAAAAGATTCCCTATATAACAAATGGTGCTGGGTGAACTGGCTGGCGACCTGTAGAAGACTGAAACTGGAACCACACCTTTCATCATTAACTAAGATAGACTCTCACTGGATTAAAGATTTAAACTTAATACATGAAACTATAAAAACACTATAAGAGGGTGAAGGGAAAACCCTTGAAGAAATCCGTCTGGGCGAGTATTTTATGAGGAGGACCCCCTGGGCAATTCAAGCAGCTTCAAAAATACACTACTGGGTTCTGATCAAACTAAAAACTTCTGCACAGTCAAGAACACAGTAAGTAAAGCAAGCAGACAGCCATCAGAATGGGAGAAGATATTTGCAGATTATGTCTCTGACAAAGGTTTAATCACAAGAATCCACAGAGAACTCAAACATATAAGCAAAAAAAGAACAAGTGATCCCATCGCAGGCTGGGCAAGAGATTGAATAGAAACTTCTCTGAAGAAGACAGGCACATGGCCTACAGATATATTAAAAAAAAAAAAATGCTCATCATCTTTAATCATCAGAGAACTGCAAATCAAAACTTCTTTAATATATCATCTAACTCCTGTAGCGCTTATCACAAAATCCCAAGACCAGAGATGTTGACGCGAGAATGTGGAGAAACGTGAACACTTCTGCACTGCTCGTGGGAATGTATTAATACATTCCTTTTGAAAAGATGTTTGGAGAACACTTACAGATATAAAAATAGACCTGCCATTCAATCCCATAAGTCCTCTACTAGGTATATACACAGAAGACCAAAAATCACATTATAACAAAGATATTTGTATCAGAGTGTTTATTTCAGCCCAATTCACAATTGCTAAGTCATGGAGAAAGTCCAAGTGCCCATCAATCCACAAATGGATTAATAAATCGTGGTATATGTACACCATGGAATAATATTCAGCCTTAAAAAAAGACGGAGACTTTACCTCGTTCATGTTTACATGGATGGAGCTGGAGCATATTCTTCTTAGTGAAGTATCTCAAGAAAGGAAGAAAAAGTATCCAATGTACTCAGCCCTACTATGAAACTAACGTATGGCTTTCACATGAAAGCTATAACCCAGTTATAACCTAAGAAAATGTGGAATGGGGAGAGGGAGGTGAGGTAGGGGAA
>CAUYPK010051000.1:0-10173 GCA_963574355.1 Loris lydekkerianus
TGCGATGGCTAAAACTTCCATTACAATGTTAAAGAGCAGTGGAGACAATGGGCAGCCTTATCTGGTTCCTGATCTGAGTGGAAATGATTTCAATTTAACTCCATTCAATACGATATTGGCTGTGGGTTTGCTGTAGATGGCCTCTATCAGTTTAAGACATGTCCCTCCTATACCAATTTTCTTAAGTGTTCTGATCCTGAAGGGATGCAGGATATTATCAAAAGGTTATTCTGCATCAATTGAGAGAATCATATGGTCTTTGTTTTTTAATTTGTTTATGTGCTGAATTATACTTATAGATTTATGTATATTGAACCAGCCTTGAGACTCTGGGATAAAACCGACTTGGTCATGATGTATAATTTGTTTGATGTGTTGCTGGATTCTGTTTGTTAGGATCTTGTTGCCTATTTTTGCATCTATATTCATTAGTGATATTGGTCTGTAATTTTCTTTTCTTGTTGGGTCCTTTCCTGGTTTGGGGATCAGGGTGATGTTTGCTTCATAGAACGTGTTGGGTAGTATTCCTTCTTTTTCTACATTTTGGCACAGGTTGAGTAATATAGGTACTAGTTCCTGTTTAAAGGTTTGGTAGAATTCTGATGTGAAGCCATCTGGTCCCAGGCTTTTCTTTGCAGGGAGATTTTGTATGGTTGATGCTATTTCAGAACTTGATATGGGCCTGTTCAACATTTCCACTTGATTCTGGCTAAGTATTGGAAGGTGACGTGCTTCCAAGTATCAGTCAGTTTCCTTCAGATTTTCATATTTCTGAGAATAAAGTTTCTTGTAATATTTATTAAGGATTTTTTGAATTTCTGAGGAGTCTGTTGTTATTTCATCTTTGTCATATCTGATTGATGAGATTAGAGATTTTACTCAAAGAAAAAAAAATTTTTGTTAGATGGAAAGAGTTTGAAATAAAATTTTACTTTTTCCACAAAGATATTCACTGCATAACGACACATCAGCTGAAATTAATCTCTGCCGGCTCAGCACCCATTCCACAGTGGTTACGTCACCATCCACGTACACCGAGGATGGCAAGTTCAAACCCGACCCGGGCCAGCTAAACAACTGCAACCAAAAAATAGGTGGGCGTTGTGGTGGGCACCTATAGTCCCAGCTACTTTGGAGGCGCTGTTGTGCTTATGCTCCTTCTTATAAGGGGGGAATTTTTATGAAAAGCATCAGAAAGCCCAAGGTTTATCCTGGAAATAAACTGCACAAAGCAGAGAGGTGGATGTTCGGGTCTTGGGTGGCCCATGTATTGCTTCCTCTTCACTTTCTGATTTCTTCTATCTCTTCTCGTGAAATCTCCTTTGTTTGTTTGCTTGCTTGCTTGCATGTATGTTTTGAGACAGAGTCTTGCTCTGTTGCCCAGGCTAGAGTGCAGTGGCATCGTCATTGCCCACGGCAACCTCGAACTCCTGGGCTCCAGTGATCCTTCTGCCTCAGCTTCCTGAGTAGATGGGACTACAGATGCCCACCCCCATGGTGGCATCGTCATAGCTCCCAACAACCTTAAACTCTTGGCCTCAAGCAGTCCTCTTGCCTCAGCCTCCTGCGTAGCTCAGACAACAGGTGCCTGGTACAAAGCCCAGCTAGTTTTTCTATTTTTAGTAGAGTTCCGCTCTTACTCAAGCTGGTCTCAGACTTCTGAGCTCAAGGAGTCCACTCGCCTCAGGCTCCCAAAGTGCCAGGATTATAAGCATGAGCCACTGTTCCCGGCCACAACAAAAATTTTAATGAATGGCTTTTCTGATGTTTCAAGTTCCATGAGATGGCCGTGAAAGAGCTGGCATGTTAAGGAAACCCAGGGTTTGGCAAAGCTGGCTAATCTCTGGCAGTGTGGGTTAACTATCCTTTATTTTACAAGGTTGGGTTTTTGTGTACTTCCCCTGGTTTTCTTAAAGTATTACATAAATGAACATTGGTAGTGGTCTAGGCCTCTCTTGGTTTGTACTGAGGCGTTTGCCAGTCTAAGGATAGAGTATCATGGAGATGATTCCCAAGGTTATTAACTGATGATTCTTTGAGGAAGGTTATACCTGCTCTTAGCCTTCCTTTGCAGATGGCTGCTGTGCTTCCTGCTGGGAGGAGGGCACTTTCACTCTTTTTGGATGTCTTTTGCCTTTTCTCGTGGGTGATCCTCTAGTCTAAATTTCTAAGAGCCTAAGAACCCAACCTGAAGATTAGTTATTTACTTCTAGATTGATGCAACTTTAAATGTAATTAATTCTCTGAATCCCAAGTGCAGATCCTCTTCTTTTTTCTTTCCCCAAAGTAGTTCATTGTCTTAATTATGTTAATGGGAGAAAAGACAATCCTTATTGATGGCTCAGTAAGTCTGCTGCCGTGATCTTAGGCTGTTTGGATGTCATCAGTCTGCACAGCTGGGCCATCACTCACCCTCTGAGAGGCAGACAGCCCAATGAGTGCTCACTACCTTGGGCTCTGTGTCTCCAGTGTTCCCCGCCCAAGAAATGGATGATTAAGTGACTTATTTGCAAACAGACCAAAAAAGGGAAGGAGGGGAGATTGTATGAGAGAAAGACATCAGACTAGACTCAGAAATGTATGTTAATAAAAAGTATGACATCTTATCCAGAGTGGCGAGGCCTGGTTTTGAAGTTAATCTAGTATTCTGCCCGAGCACCCGTGAAACGCACCAACAGGAGACGAGACAGGAAATAGCAATTCCACCCCATGACCCATTTCGCTCCATCCCCCCAGGTATTCTACTTTGTTTCCAGCTCTAACAAAGCCCCAACATAATTTCAAAGTATAGAATACATACCTAGTAGGTTGAATTTGATGTTGGCTAAGAGCCCATATTCCCTGAGTTTGTAATTTCAGGAGGGTTGTCTTTGAAAATTGATATGGTCTCAGGCCTTGTATCCCCAGTAGAGCTTTTTTTGTTTTTCCTTCAATTTTTCATTTCGGACATTTTCCAATCTATAGTAAAGTTGCAAAAATACTACAATAGACTTCCATGTGTTCTTTACCGTTATTGGCCAATTGTTAATATTTTGGGCTTTGCGTTTCTACTTTTCTTCTCTCTCTGCCAACCTCTTTCCTTCCCCTGCCTCCGTCCCTTCCTTAATCTGGCTCTCAATCTCTCCTCCCTCCCTCTGTAACCCCACACATACATAGGCCTATATATGTATCTGTTTATTTTTTTGATGGACTATTTTAGAATATATTGCAGATATCATGACAGTTCTCCCTTAACCCTTCAATGAGTATGTCCTAAGAACAAGGATGTTCTCCTATATTGTCACACTTGGGAAATTTAACACTGAGGCAATAGTGTTTCATATATAGCTCATGGTGAAAATTTCCCAAATTGTCCCAGTAATATGTGCTTTTATAGCTGTTTTTTTAAAACTCCATGATCCAGTCCAGACTGTATCCCACTTGGTTATCATCATGTCTCCTATGGTCTAGAAAATTCCCCCTCCTTTTTTTTTTTTTTTTTCCTTTCATGGCAGTGATACTGATTTGTTTGCTTTTTCCCAGAATGCTCCTCAGTCTGGGTACTGTCCCCTCACATTTAAGAGTTAGGGTAGACGATCTGGGCAGTAATAACACAGAGATGATGCTGAGCAGAGCCTTTTCTTTTCCCTTTGGTGAAGAGAAGATGGAGGGACCCCCCCACAGGGCAGTGGTATTCCGTCTGGCTCCTGGAGGTCCCCCAGTCCCATTGTTTAGCCCCCAGGCTATCTCAGGAGATCTGATGTTGGGTGGAACAGACTAGGTTTGGATCCAGTCATTCCTAGACATTTAGTGAGCATTTTAGATGCAGCAGACTCTGTGGGTCCTTACCCCAAAAAACATTCCTGAAATAAGTGAGGTCTTGCCTTAAGCTGCGTTCAACATGCTGCCAGCCCAGCAGTTCCTTGATATGTATCTGAATGTTCTGATGTTCCTTGATAGAAGCAGCAATTGAAAACTTGGCCTGAAGCAGACTGAGTAATTAGGGGTGTGGTGAAAGATAACCCGTGCTCAAAATATGGGGAAATCATTTACAACATGTCAAAAAGAAATGAAGGTGTCACCTCTCATGGGTAATTCATCTATTTGTCTAGTTTCGTGCTAGATCCTAGGGACTCAGGTATGGGGAGTAACAGAGGTAGCATTTGAAGGCCATTCCAAGCCAGAATGTTAAATTCTCAATTTTGTTAAGTTGCAGCTGAAATAAAGACTAGGAAATCACTATTGATTTGGATAGTTGGTTTTTTTTTTTTTTTTTTTTTTTTATATAGAGTCTCTGTATGTCATCCTCAGTAGAATGCCATGGTGTCACAGCTCCAAGCAACCTCCAACTCTTGGGCTTATGCGATTATCTTGCCTCAGCCTCCCAAGTACCTGTGACTACAGGAACCTGCCACAACACCTGGCTATTTTTTTGGTGCAGTTGTCATTGCTGATTTTAGCTGGCCCAGGCTGGGTTTGAAACCGCCTGCCTCAGTATATGTGGCCAGTGCCCTATCCACTGACCTATGGGCCCCATCCTGATTTGGATAGTTGTACTTTAAATAATATTTTTTTTCTTCCTGTGTATTATAAAAACAAAGCAGGAAAATATTCAGAAAGAACTTTTAAAAATTAGTCTGTCCTCCAGAGCAGCACATTAACATTTTGAGTCTTTTTATGATACTTGGATGGTGCTATGTGTTCAGTTTTACATCTGACTTCTTTTCTACTTAACACAGGTACATTTTCCTCTGACATCATTTTCAAATGAATGATAGAAAAGCATTAAAAAGTATCTAGCAAACTTCACCTTCCTAGTGGCCTGGCTTTTTTGAGCATCCTCTGGAATCTCTGTACTTTGGTGCGCTATCTGCCTTTCTCTTTCTCTCTAGATGTCTATTTCAGTCCATTTAATCCAGCTAGTCCAACAGTGATTTCCTAGTCTTTATTTTAGCTGTAACTAAATGGACTGAAACAGATGTAAGTAACAGAATATCTGAGACTAGGTAGTTTACAAAGAAAAGATAATTATTTAGCTCACAATCTGCATGCTGGGGAGTTCAAGAGATGGTGCCACATACAGCTGGGAGTAGAGAAATAGAAAATCAAACTGACAAATCCAGAGATCAGGAGGTGAGAGGGGAAGCAGGAGAGTCTAGGAAGCCAAACTTGCTTCTACAGCAGCTGCTCTTTTGGTAACTGATGCATCCCTGAGAGCATAAGAACTCTCTCACTCCTGATGGAGGCCATTCATCTATTTATGAGGGATCTGCCCCTCCCTCTAGGCCCCACTTCCCAACATTACCATCTTGAGCATCAAATTCAGCATGGGTTTTGGAGGGGACAGACTCTGACCATCGCAGTGTGTCTTCTCCCTTCCCTTGTATCCACGTCATTTATAGGGAAGGATCTTAAACACTGAAGTGGAGTCTGGTTTACAGGTCCATCAGCCTCCTTGGTATTTGTAGTCAGTGATCAAATGTCCTCATGGGAACTAGGGACGAAATGCACATAAGGAGAGAACATAAACCAGCCACATGACCTTGGTCAACTCATTTGAACCTGCAGCGGAGTTTCCTACCCTCATGTTGGGGTGTCAAAGAGGAGCAGAAGATGTGGCCGGCACACCAGGCTCAGAATCAGGTGAATCCACACTGGGAGAAATAATATGAGATGTTCCAGGTTAAAGTCTTGCAGCTAAGTGGGCAAAATATTAAGAACCAATAAATAAGTTATTTTAAATTCACTCTAGGAGAGTGAGAAATGGACTTTCTTTCTTTCTTTCTTTTTTTTGAAGTTTTTGGCCAGGGCCAGGTTTGAACTTACCACCTCCAATATATGGGGCCAGCGCCCCACTCCTTGAGCCACAGGTGCCGCCCCAGGATTTTCTTTCCATATAACAGTGATAGTTGTGAGTTACTTGCTTTCAATATTCAGAATGTCCTCCTTTTATTTTAAGTGACCTAATCATAGTGTGATGGACACTGGGGATTGTGGAGCCCTGTAGTGACTGCCTGGATCTACTTTGGATCAGTGACGAGTCTCTATGCCAACCCCGACAGAGTTATCTGGGCCTCGACTTATCTCTAGTCATGGGGCCAGTGACAAACCTGGGGGGAGCCCCTGTAGCAGTCCGTTTGCAGAAGATTTTGCAAAGTCTACTTTGCAATTTCTGCTGGTTTCTTTTGGCCCAGCCTTGTTGACCAGCCTCCACAGATGGAATCCCCCTGGGGTCCCTAGGGCCGCTCCGTGGACATTTGCCTTCTGGTTGGGCTGCTTTCTGGGTCCCTGGGCAGGGCTCTTTCTATAGTTCTCCCCTGCTTCGACCATGTTGGGGTTTATATGCCATTTTTCTAACAGATCTCCCCCCAGACACCCTTGTTGGTGGCACCAACCAACCCCAGTGTCCATATTTGTGAGAATATCCTGAGTGTCTTCTCTGGTCATGCCTGAAGACAGTAAGACTATGGAAAAGCCCTTCCAAGCTATTTTCTGAAAAGACAGATGTAAGGAGAGTGATGGCAGTAGACTCAGAGACGGAGACCACAGTTTTAGCTCATCCAAGCAAAGAAGAATATCACCCCAGAGGTCTTACCCACAGAGCTGGGCTGTCATCAGTTCCATGGCCAATTCTCATTTGTTTGATGTTGTTCCCCCTGCATTGTCATTTGTGCGCAAATCAAAAGAAACTATTCCCTGGCTTGAGCTGTTAGAGATTTGCTAGACAGGGGCTGCAACCTTCACTTTTCCCTTTTAGCTCCTCTCATGATCACAGGGATCCCTGTCTGACTTTGTGTCCCCCCCGGTGCAGGTGGTACTTCCCACATTTATTCTGGAGAAGCGATCTTTGCTGGAGATGTATGCGGACTTTATGGCCCACCCAGACCTGCTGCTGGCCATCACCGCGGGGGCCACGCCGGAGGAGAGAGTCATTTGCTTCGTGGAATATTATCTCACAGCCTTCCATGAGGGTCGCAAGGGGGCTCTGGCCAAGAAGCCTTATAACCCCATCATTGGTGAGACATTTCACTGTTCCTGGGAAGTTCCCAAGGACAAGGTCAGGCCTA
The DNA here is from genome assembly GCA_963574355.1 of Loris lydekkerianus. Taxonomy (NCBI): domain Eukaryota; kingdom Metazoa; phylum Chordata; class Mammalia; order Primates; family Lorisidae; genus Loris; species Loris lydekkerianus. The sequence continues at coordinate 7,047 of CAUYPK010051000.1, forward strand.
AGAGGACTGCTGCCTCTTCATCTGCCAGTGACCACGAATGCCCGGTAGTGGATGACTCTTCCAAAGGCTACAAGCTGAGGTTTGTGGCGGAGCAGGTATCCCACCACCCTCCCATCTCCTGCTTCTACTGTGAGTGCAAGGAGAGAAGACTGTGTGTCAGCACTCACGTGTGGACCAAGAGCAAGTTCATGGGCATGTCCGTGGGTGTCTCCATGATAGGCGAAGGTAAGCCCTGCCCGTGTGGAGGCTCTTACACAGTGATCTCTGAATGGCCGATGAGTGACTGATAATTTTGTGTGTGGGATTTTTTGCTTTTAACTTGTTTTAGAATTGGAATTGGGGGTAGATAGGAAGAAGGGGTGCATTTGTTTTATGGGAACCAGGCCTGGTCTTTTCCCAGTGGATACAACTATTTGCCCGACAGCTACCTGCTAGGATCTCACATGCTGTGTCTGCACACACCTTGCAGATCCTTTTTTCTTTCAGCTTTGCATGAATATTCGAATTGGCTCCCAATCTGTGAAAACATATTTTTATTCATTCTCACCAGCGTCTGGCTCACAGACAATGAGAGTAATAGTGTTTCCTATTCAAAATCTGCTCATAAAAATTCCCAAGGCAAATCTTTTGACTCTATGCTAGAAATTCTTAAGCAAGAATGCAGTATAATCACACCACTGGTGGATTGCACGTTCCTCTTTTGGCAAATAGCTGTGAATGAAGTTTATTCATTGTTTGGAGAAACCTGAATAATCCTTGTTAAATTCAAGCATCTGTGTTAGTGGTGCCTCAACTCTTTTGAGTCACAAATCTCTGAGACTTTAAGGCAGTGACTCTTTTCGCAGGGTGGGGACAATCTAACATGAAGTTTGGCTTTCAGTTTCAGGGAGTATGTGGCTCTCTGAAATCCCCTTCAAACACTGTGAGATAAGAAGACCTTTCATTCACTTAGCATACTTTTATCCAGCACCTATGAAATGCTGGACATTGTCTTAGGAGCTATGGATACTTGAGTAAACAAAACAGATAAAAATCTGTCTTTACTAAGTTCTGTTGCACTTCTGTCTGCTGTGGAATGAAATGAGTAAATAAATCAATTATGTGAAATGTGGGAGGATGATAAATGCTGTAGAGAAATACACATAAAGTTGGGAAGAGGCCTGGGAGTGCTAGGGAGAGTGTGGTTGAGGTTTCAGTGGGGCAGCCCTCCCTGAGAAGGTGGCATTTGAGCAAAGGCAGCAGGGCCGAGCCTTGTGGGCTCAGGGAACAGTGTGCGGGCAGAATGAACAAAGCAGAGGCCCAGGAGCGGGATGTCCCTAACATAGCAGGGGAGATGGGAAGTGCGTGTGGCTAGAGCAGGGTGGACAGGGCTGGAGGTCAGGTCTGAGCAGTGACCATAGCCAGATCATGTAAGCCCTCGTGGGCCACTGCAGGGATGCTGGCTCTTACACCGAGGGAACCAAGAGACCACTGAGGATTTTGAGCCAAGGAGTTCTGGGCTCTGACTTGGAGTCCAGCAAAATTGCTCCAGGTGCCTGTTGAAAACAGACCCTAAATGGGGAGTGGGGGACAACGATGGGAGCAAGGAAACCAGTGAGGAGGTATAAGAATAATCCAGGCAGGAGGACCAGGTGGACATGGTGGAGGAAGTGACACGTAGTGAGAGTCTGCTTGTGTTCTGAAGTAGAGAGAGCCAAGATGATTTGCCTCTGGATGGGGTATGAGTTGTGAGAGAAAGGGGTCACCAAGTTTATGTCCTGAAAGGGTGGAAGGATGGACTAGCTAAGAACTCCCTGCCATGGAGTTCACCAAGGGTAGATTCATCAGTTTGTGAAGGAGGCCAGGGACTCACCTGTCACCAGGCTAACCTCAGGCCGCCTAGATTTAGGCCTTTTTCAGAATCCAGATGGGGGCGAGCTGAATGTTTGGGGGAAGAGATGAACACACTCCTCTTTAAATAAACGTCACCAATACGGACTATCATTCTTCTCTTGGGTTCTCTTTTGTGAGGGTGAAACCATTTTTTTAATCAGAAAAATCCTAATACACAGCAGACTGGTCTGGATTTTCCTGCTGTTGAAACGGGAGAGGGGTGTCAGGAGTGGCCTCTCACAGAGGAGCTGTTCCAGGACATGGAATATACATCTCCTGGGTTTCCATCTGTGTCACAGAGAATCACAGGGCTCCTTAGAGGGGCTCAGGCCGGGAGGGGTGAAGGAGCAAGTGGTGAGGCTTCTGTTCCCCCAATTCCACTCAAGCGACCCCATCCATCCTCACCTGTTTACCTGCTGGACTTCCCTTCAAGGGCCCAGCCCCAAGAATGCTTTAGAGTGCTCAGCACACCTCTGATGGGTCCGCCTACCTTGTGCCACAGATGAGCATTCCAAGAGAGGCAACTCGCCCAGGGATGTGCACATAACCCACAATATCACCGACGCTGCCCTAGAAGCCCGTGATGGGGACGCAGGCAGGTGCCGGAGTCTCCGCGAGTCAGCGGCTGTTTCTCATCAGCTCATCCTGATCTGTGTGTGAGAAATCAGAATCTGAGAAGTCTCTAGGAATCTTCTGAGCTCACAGCCCAGGACTAGGAGAGGGGGCAGCAGGTGGAGGCCAGTATGGGCTGGCCAGGGGATGGGGCCTCCAAAGGCTCAGCCAGGGCCCTGGAGGCCTGTTTCTCTGAAGCCAGGAACACAGACTTGTACCTGCAGAGGGCAGGGCTAGAGGAACGAAGCTGGGTAGGGGAACTCAGCTTTCTCCTCAGAACAAGCCACGAGGCGGGTCCCAGCAATGGTGTCTCAGGCCAGACCCAGGACTCCTATAGTTCTCTGAGCCTAGAGCTCAGGTCAGGCAGCTCTTCCTATTGGAAGCAGCTAGAACAGGGGTGGCGAACAAGTTCGACACAAAGAGCCAAAATTTTAAACTGTGAGAGTCAGAGAGCCACACCACGCAGTGACCTGCCAAAACAAACACTCACACAAAAGCATACAATTTTAACAATAATATATTAAACACATAATATAACATGCTCAGTCAGGTGTTTTTTGTTACCTTGTTGGAGTGATGGGATGATAATCTCAGTGGGATTTCTGGCATCTTTTGTTTTCAGTAATCTTCTGCAAATCAGGTT
>CAUYPK010051004.1:0-29751 GCA_963574355.1 Loris lydekkerianus
CAAGTTATCAAGGCTATTTTTAATGGACCTCTGGCTTAAAATCCCCCTGTGTTTGGGTGTGAAAAATTCTGCTCTTTTTTTTTTTTTTTTTTTTTTTTTTGTCCTGCAAATACAAATGGGAAATGAAACCCACTTGAAACTCATAGGCCACAAAGTAACATCTGGAGATCCAGATTCTTTTCTTCTCACCTAACAGATCCAGCTCGTCTCCATCTTTCTATCTTTTTAGCCCAAACCTGTCTCAGACTCCCAGAGCAGGAGGAAGCTTGTTAGTCAAGTCAGAACTCACAGATTTGGATATCCATTCCCCTCTGAGTGTCAAAGCCATAACTCTTCTGTTTGCCTGGTTTGAATTGTGTGGGGGTGCCATCCTCCAAGAAGATGGGTCCCTCACACAGGAATACGCCTGGGTGGAGAAAAATTAAATGAGTCTGTCTCCCAAAGTGAAATGGAATTCTGACCTTGAAATTAATGAGAGTCTGATCAGAAGGGTGGGGAAACTTCTTTATTTCAAATTGTAGTGTTATGTAAATCGGAGTCCTTTCCTCTTTTATTTGTTGAAAATATTCTTCCCTTATAGAGTACTTTGTGTTGTCCTTTGTCTTGTACACAATCATTAAAGCTACAGGAGTATGTGAGTGCAGGATGTTTGTACACGCACATTATTATCCAGAGTTGCATTTGTGACTAATCTTTAATGCGAAGCAAAGATGCAAAGTGAAGTGGGGACTGTTACCCTGTGGTGACCCTGGGTTTGTGCCCCTTTCTCCTTTCCCTTCCTTAGGTGGTAGTAGCGGCTTTCACAGGGTTCTACTGGGTAGCATTTGTGCTTTTGAGTTCAAATTTTGGGACACCCAGAGAAACATTTTTCTGTAGGGAAGGGCTGAAGAGGCACCATGACAAAGTGTGTAGCAGTTTTCTTGGCTTCTGTCCTACATCGACATGTGTGGGAATATTTATGGTCTGTTTTATGTAAATACATATTTAAGGGCCGTTAGAAAGTCTGATTATTCCCACTAGATGCCTTTCAGTTCTTCCCTACAGAACCGTTCTGAAATAAGTAATATTTCTCAGATAATCGAGTGACAGTATACAAGACTGCTTCCAGGGGGAGAGAAAGCTTCGGGGGCAGATGGGGAGGTAAAAAGAGAGAGCAAAGTAATGGGATACAGTGCTTTTGCCCAGATTGCCCAAATTAATAGTGGAGGTATATATTTTTTATTCCTAAAATTTAGGAGTTAATTTCTAATATGGCCAACTCATTTTTCAGTTCTCTTTGTATCAATACAGTATTTTTTCATTAAATGTAATTAAAATTTTTAATTAAATGCAAAACTAAAACTCGTAAATAAACATTTATCGTTACCATTTGGGTTGGGGGGTGAGTATGGGTGTGTGTGCGTCTCTTACAGTAGAAGTTTTATGGCTGAGTTTTAGGTCATTGAAAAATCAGTTTTATAATGGAAATACTGACAGTTTTTACTGTTGCTGCTCACACACTGCATCCATATGCAGATATGTCCACGTGTGAACCCATCTGAAAGAGGAGCCTGCAGACGTGTTGTAATGCACACGTGTTCTTTCCTTAAATCTGGGTACTGGTAGGCTGAATTTCTTTTGTGATGAAATGTGCATTTTTTTTTTTTTGTAGAAAGAAACATAGCTGTTTGGGTAAAGTATCATCTCTCCTATTAGATGATTCCAGTTTGCTTGCCTGCCCATCCACCTGGCATCACAGGTGATTCCTGAGGTAGGTGTTGGGCTCTATGGAAACAGGAAGTCTTTACCCCACTGACTTATTTGCCCTGGAAAATGGCACAAGTGTTTTGTGAGAAGCCATTCATGGAGGATGCATAATTCCCCAGGAAGAGGACTGAGGTAACTCCTGTTTATTGTCACTCCCTGAACCAGTCCCCAAGGCTCCCTGTCCAGGGAAAGCATGCTAGAATTTATGGACCAATTACAAACAGTCCACGTGTGTCTTACATATGAAGTGTCCATAGATATGTTTCCCAGGGCCTTTAAAATAAACATTTTTTCATTAAGGAAACTTTATAACAAAGGGGATTATAAGTATTGTCTGCTGCCTTGTGTTAGAATCCGTACATGTACTGCTCCCTTAGCACTCTGGCTCCCATCATGTACATTTCCTGATGGTTCTCTTAGGCTGCCGCTATGCCCAGATTCCTGTGTGACACAGCCTTTGGCCAGCCTTCCAATCTATCCCTTCAGCCCAGATTGGAGCTGGCTGGCATGCATGCTCACCCCAGGGCTAAGAGGGCCCAAAACTGCCTATGTGGAGTGATGACTGGCCTTGCCTTTTGGCTTGCCCATGGGATGGGCACCAGCCACTGGCCCTTAGTGGCTTTGCTTGGCTCTGGCTCCTTGGCCCTTCCATGTGGTCAGGCAGATTCACAGGTAGGCAGAAAACCTGACAGCTCACAGCAGCTACTGATGTTCTGTATTGCTCTCATCTTTGATGTATTTGAACAGTCATTTTCCAGACCCAAAAGCCCTGAATAGAAGATGGTATTTTGTACTCTGAGATGTGTTTTGATGAAGGCATATGTTACTGAAGACCCTGCGTCCTAAAACTCAAATCAGCTGAGCCCATCTAGGCCAAGGGAAGCCTGAAAATGAGGAAGGCTGGCTGTGTAATGGGGGAGCTTTGAGGAGGTACTTTCCAAGAGCTCCAATACCGGGGCGAGAAGGCCCAAGTTAGTGCTTTTAGAACCGCTCCTGCTTGGGAGAATGGGGTAGTTCCCAGGTCACCAGGCTGCACCTCTGATGACCACTGTGAAAGGGCCTGCATATAACCAGGAGAGATGGCTCAGATGGTTCCCTCTGTCTTCACTACCCAGACCTAGCCCAATTCTCCTCAGCTGTTCCCGGGTTCTCCTGGAGCCTCTTTTTCCCTCTCTCCTTGGGAGGCAAGAACTTCTGTGATTTGTGCCTGGTTGTTTCTGGTTGTTCACTCCCAACACAGTCATGGAGACTCCTTTTCATGCTGCTGGGTTTAATTGTCTTGTTGGGATAAAGAAATGTTTGCACAGCTAAAGTGGGGCCGGGCTGGACGGGAGCAGTCCCTGATGGCTGCAGAGCCATCTGGCCTGGCTTGGCTTGGCTCTGCGCGCCGCTCGCCGGGCGGCTGGGCTCGCTCCCGCTCTCTTCCCTGCCCTCGCTCCACGCCGCGCCGCTCTGCTCGGCGGCCGCCGCCTCGCACGGCCAGAATGCCTAATCACCATGGTGAGAAAACGGACACCGCGGCCGTCCTCCCTCCTCGCCTCGCGCCCTCCCTCCCATCAATTGTCATGCAGAAGTGATCCGGGCTGCCGTTTCCTCGCGGCCGCCAGCCAGCCCCTCACGGCTCTTGCCAGAAGGGTGGCTGGTAATTGATCGTTTGGGGGAGGGGGCGCGGAGAGGCGCGAAGACCGGCCGGGGCGAGGCGAGGCCACTGAATGGGCCACCGTTTGCTCACTTGCAAAGGACCCCCCCCCACACACACACACACACACTCCAGCCTCTGCCACTGAGGTGGCTTGCAAACAGTCTCAGAAATGCTGGTGACCTCGCCGCCGCTCTGCCCACCTTGGAGGACGTGGGCGAACTCCGCGCGCTGCCCCGAGGCGGGGGAGAGCCGCGCAGTCGCCGCCCCGCCTGCGGTGGGGATGCCAGCCCGCAGCGCCCTCCTGGTCCCCGCGGCCCTAGGTCGCACTAAGAGCCCAGCCCTGATGGGTTTCCTGTACGTTGTCCGAGTGGAGAGTGTGGGGACAGGGTGAGGGGCGTAGGGAGGGAGTGCGGGTGGCGCGCCCACGCGAGGTCGGGGCAGGGAGCCGGGGGCCGGGCGTGGTCACTGCGCGGGGCTCCGGGGGGCGTGAGGGTGCGGGAGCGCCGGCGAGTGCACGCGCCCGTGCGGACCTAGCTTTTCCCTTGGTACCCCGGGACTTTGAGGTTTCTCCTTTCGGTTGGAAATGTTTTTGCCGTCTCGCTTTTCACATCTGTAAAATGTTCCGCGCAGTGTTTCCCAAGTCCAGGGCGTCGCTGATCGGCGGCGTTGCTGGTCTTCGGGCGAGGCGAGTCCCGGTCGCTCCGACGGCCTGGGGCTCGCAGCCAGCACGGCGGGGCTTGTTCAAGTCCAGGTAGTTTCTTCCCACGGGACGTTTTCCGGGGCTGCCTTCCGGTCAGCGGCCCCAGGTTGATTATTTGGTGGCCCTTTTTTGTTTGAAAACAAAACAAAAAAACACACATTGTGTCCAAATAACAAAAGTTGCTCTCCCTCCCCTGCCCTTTTCCTCATTAAGCAGGGAAAAGGAAACTGAAAAATAGAATTATATTTTTGTATTGGTATTTCTTATTTTTAACCCTTATTACCTACATCCATCTGCTTCGTAAATATTTAGCACACGTTGAAATGTATTCTTTGTAAATATTCAGGATTTGGAGAGACGATACATTTAATATAGTTATGTTTTTATAATGATTTTTCTTATTTTTAACGCTAATTGAACCATATCCTTTTGGTTAACAAATATCAGAGCACATGTTTGGGATGTACATTATAAATACTTGAGATTTGGACGGATGGTTCATGTCATTGTAAAATCCACAGAGTTTTAACACCAAAATAACAATAATTTTTGGACTTGAATATTCTCTTCCAACAGTGTGACAGCATTTTCCAGCACCCTTTTACCCCTTATGGAGATGAACTGCTGACTTAAGGATAATATATTGCTATACGGTTGTTAAAATGCTTTAAAATTTTTAAAAAGTACTGCTTAAATCATGGCATTTGTGGTTGAATAGGATGTATTTTTATCCTTTATAACCTCAAAGTGTGTGCTAAAGGGTGGGAATTCGTAAATATCTCATTCTTTGGGGCAAAGAGGAGAAATTTCTGCAAAAGAACTTTCCCTGTTAAGCCTTTTCCAGGAAAAGATCCTTGGGCGCAACTCCCGGTTAGGCCTGGAGAAGGGTTAGGCTGTGGGATGAGTCAGTACACCTGGCAGATTCTAAGCATATAGGAGGGATTCATCCCCTTCCAGACTTACCCAGTTAGACCTTTCTATTATTTTAATTACATATATATTTTAATCACATCAATTAGTTTTGGTGGGGTTTTTTTTGCCAGTCTCAGTCACATTGAAAGGTACAGTGGTTTTAGTTGAATATTGAATACATTGATGGTGGTGGTTATAATCTAGGTTTTATTTTATGTTTTCATCAATTTGCCACTCTTAAGCGTTACACTAAACAGTGTTCCTAAGACTGTGCTATGCCAAAAGTGTAGGTTTGAGGAAAGAAAGGAAGAATTTAATTATGCTTTGAAGTTTGAAAATGACAAAGGGAGGGAGGGAGTTTTTCCAGAGATACATGAAATCAACCTTTCTCAAGTATAGGCTTATTTTGTTAATTACTTAAAGAACTAAAACATCATTGGTAACTTTAAAAAATAATTTAAAATTTGCTTTTTTCTCCTAACCTTCTAGAAACCTGAAATTGGAGTCTATCCTCTTCCCAAATGTTTTCCCACAATGTTACAAACCCTACTACAGAGTCTACAAATACTGATCTGCTTTTGGTGTGTATTTTAGAAATAACTTTCTATGGAGATCCTGTTTTAAGCTGGAAAAAGTCAAGTGTTTTGTAGACACATATAACCATCTGGCAGTTTAGATATTTGACCGACAATTTTCTCTATGGAATTTGTTCTGATTGAAGATGACCTAGAGGAAATGAAAGTTATATTTTGGCTGGGGGGTGGGGGGGGGAGACATAATCCTGTGTCTAGTACGTTCTGTTAAGCAAATCCAGAGCTTTAGGAAAGTCTAGAGCTGTGTATGAGACTGAAGAAGGAACCTTTTGGTACAGTCTCATGAGAAATCAAGCCCAGTAAGGTTAAGTGTGACTCACCAGAGGAGAGTTGTCTTTTTCCACTGAAATTCATTTGCACGCTGGGACTGAGGGCTTTATATCCATCTTAGAGCAGCAGACATAGTCAGAAAGCTGAAGGGAGGTGGCAAGAGCCAGCCCTGGGGACACCTCTGCTTTATTTTCAGGTATGTGATTCCCATTTGGGTGCCAGCTAATCCTATATTGCTCTCATTTGACCTTGTTTTTTGGGATTTGATTTAAATCAAGTCAGAGTGGCCTAGCATAATAATTACCTGTTAGAGGAGTAAAGTCTGTATTTGCCCCCTTGAGCCTCAACTTGAAGGGGTTTCAGGTGAAAGGTCAGGAGGCAATGTAACATAGTAGTTATGAGTTCAGCCTCTGGAAATTAAATCCTGACCTTTAGCTTATTTGCTGTGTGACACTGGGCAAGTTACTTAACCTATCTGGGCCTCAATATTCTCACCTGTAAAATGGGAATTACACAAACTTAAGAGCTTATTGTAAAGGACTAAATGAGATTAAATACACAGATAATGTTTGGAACAGTTTCTCACACATACTGAGTGCTCAATACATAATGACTGTTATTATTTCAAGGACAATCTGGTGGTATAATCTTCCTCGTTAGAAGCACTGAGGTAGCCAAACACAGGGTCATTAACAACTAGCAATGTATGTAGGATCCTTTCAGACACTCTTGCCTTATGGCAGTGTGGAAAGAGGGAGGGAGGCTGAAAAGCCCTTTTCTATGATGGCCAGCTGCTTCACCTCCCCTTGTTATTATCCATCCACCAGGATTAGCCCTGGTGTCCCTCTTACCTCTTTCTCCATTTTATTTACAAGCAACGTAATATTAGAGTTAGAAAAACTGAGTCTCTAAGTCAAGATGAGACATGACTAGGGTTAGCTATCTAGGCAGTGGCTCAGCTTAGAGAATCCAAATCTCATAATATTTTCATAGTCTGGATTTTGTATTTATTGGCTATTATTTGAAATAAATGGGTTATTAGAATTTGTGTGTAATAGAGATTTAGACTATATGTAAAATCAGATTTGCTGTAATGATATTTGACTAGTATTAGAATTTAAAGTCCCAGAGTTTGTAGCATGTCCTTAGATTTTAAGTTATACAGACACTTTTACCCTCTTGCCTATGTGAGACAAATCTGTGAACCTTCCCCCATCTGTGTGTGTCACAGTCCCACAGCATGATGGATTGTCTCTGCTTGGGGGAGGCTTAGAACAGGGCTTGAAGGGGCCTTGTAGGTCAGGAGAGAAATACAGCAGCAGGACAGAGATGCAGGGGCTGTTGGGAGGGATTAGCAGGGGGAAGGGGAGGGCAGGGTTGGGCGGGGACAGGCCTTTCTCATAGTGTCTGTGTGCATTCTCCTAGGAGTAAAAGAGGGCTGCCCATTACCCTGAGCACACAAATAAACTCAGTGTTTTTCTCTTTGTAGAGAGAAAGCCCCACGGGGCTTGGGAATACCAGAGAGTGACTCTGCATGGCGGTGGAGAGGTGAGGAGTAGGAGGATGAGAGTGGGAAGAACTGACCCTCTGCCTGAGGATGTTGGATTTGAGTCTTTTATTTAAACAGAGTAGCTGATATTTGAAAAGTCTCATGTTCAGATATATATGAGGCAGAGAGACCAATTGGAGGCCAGTTGTCTGATACCCCCCTTCCTGTCGGCTCCTCTATGGCTCCATTCAAGAGAGGGGGTTCAGCTTACCATTGGGGGTACCATGTCTCTGCAGATCTCGGAGCACCCAATTCTGCTCTCTTCCTGTCCCCTGCCTCTTACATACAGTCCAGAAGATGTGGGGGGTAGGAAGAAGATGCTAACTGTTCCTAATTTCAGGTTGTTAAAGAGAGGGGAAAGTCTGGAGTTTAAACCCAAATGCAAAAGTCATAGTTAAGAAGGAATTCTAGAAAAGGAAAGAGTGGAATCTAAGAGGTGGTTGGAGAGGTAGAGGCAGCAGCACATGTGAGAGTGAGGAACTAGCAGGGCTGCAGTGAGGGCCTAGGCTTCAGCTTCCTTCCTGAGCAGTAAAATTAAAAAAAAAAAAGCCTTAGAACAACAAAAGTCTGGACGCATGGGCTTCCTTCCTGACAGGCCAACCTGGTGGGGCTTCATTCAGACTGAGAAGCAGTCAAGGCTGATTTACAGGGAAAAGAACCCAGACCAGAAGTGGGTTTAACCCTTTCCTAACCACAGAGCTGCTTCACTGCCAATGCTGCCTCCTTCTTCTAACTTCCCGTAACGGTGGGGGTAACTTTTTATTGTCATTTTCCCTTTATTTAAAGAGAGTACCTGCTGCCAAAGTGCCTAGTATCCTCTTCTTGAAAAAGCTGAATCTATGAGAAGTTGAGTGACTTGTTAGAGGCCTTACCATAACATCTGTAACAGAGCTGGCATTGTGACTCATGGCCAGAATAGCTCAGGCTCTTGGTGACATCATATTGACACTGGAGCATTGCATCCATCTTTGATAATGGAAAGTACCTCCCGGAATCTGTACCGGGAAGATCCTTTGAGCCCCAGTTACACCTCTATAAGGTAACTGGTGCCGCGTAAGGAATAATACCACTTTATTTTAGGTGTTTCTTGGTGGCAGAGTACATGAGATATGATTCATTTGCCATCATTGGTAGAGTATGATGCATTTCTGAATTCATTTAATCATTCAACTCTATTGAGTACCTGATGTTCTAGGCACCATACAAGGTGCTGGGGGTAGAATGGTGAGCAAGATAGATTGTGTCCCTGCCTTAGTGGTCTTTAAAGTTTATTTAGCAATTGTGAGATGCTGTGAAAGTACTATAATAGGGGAAATAGAAAATTCCATGGATCTTAGAAGTGGGAACATCTAACCTCATCTAAGAGTCAAGGATAGCTTTTTGGAACAAGTAACCTTTAAGCTGACATCAAAAATCAAGAAGTTATTTATTCAAAGGAGCGAGGTGTGGCAATTTGCTTTTTTGGACAAAGTAAAGCATGGAAGAGTGGAAGAAAGAAGCCCAGAACCGCCAAGGATTGCTCACAATAAAGTGAGAATAGGATTTCTCCCTGCTAAAACCTGAGACCCAGCAGTAGGTCACTGTAGCACTTCATTCTATAATTAGGCATTTTGCAGAGTGTCTGTTTAGTGCTTATGTGGTTCTGAGGACCAACATCAGGTAGGGTCCTCCTTTTAAAGTAATTCTTTCTTTTCTTTTCTTTTCTTTTTTTTTTTCTTTTGAGACAGTTTTACTTTATCCCCCCTGGGGAGAGTTCTGTGGGGTCATACCTCACAGCAACCTCAAACTCTTGTCTTAAGTGATCCTCTTGGCTCAGCCTCCCAAGTAGCTGGGACTACAGGTACCCACCACAATGCCTGACTATTTTTTATAGAGATGGGGTCTCGCCCTTGCACAGGCTGGTCTTGAACTCCTAAGCTCAAGCAATCTACCTCCTCAACTGTTCAGAGTGCTAGGATTACAAGCATGAGCTGCCACACCAGGCCTTGAAGTAACTTTCTAAAGATGTCCTATAAAATATTTTCTGATGACATACGATATCTTAACTACCAGAAGACCCATGAGCATCCAGAATCATACCTGACACAGAGTAGACGCACAGGAAGTATTTGTTGAACATAGGAGGGTCATTACCTTGCTGTTTAGTGAGACAGATTAGGCATCCTCATCTTTTTGCTAAAGTTCATACTTCGTCCTGTACAGAGATGTGATGGGTCTCAGGACCTAGAGTGCTTGCTTAGCCATGAACCTAAGCCGCACAGCACCCGGGATTCTTGGCAGGGTTTCTTGGCAAAGATTCTTATGGGAGGTGCATTGCTCAGGATTGACTTCCATGAGGGAGGTTAGGCCAGTAATCTAGTGCCAAGATTATTGAGGAAGGAAAAAAAGAGGGCAGAGTAAACTGTTGTTCCAGCCTGGCACACGTCAACACACTAAGAACAGCTCCTTCCAGCTGGGGCTGCTGGCCTGTGCCATCCCTGCTATGGTTTTCCTTCCCTGGCCCCTTATCATCATCATCTGTCCAAGTCCATAAACATTTCCTGAGCTCCTGTGTGCACAGCATTGTGTTTTCATTGCCGTTTGCAGGGGAATCAAAGAGTAGGAGGAGATAACACTTCCATTTCTTGTGAGCCTTATGGTTAAGGTGAGTAGTTAAGATGTATATGTATATGAAAAATAAATGATAATATAAAATAACAGGCAGTAGGACTCTAGGATTTCAAGAGAGGGAGTCATCCCTAAGGGTGGGTTTTCCAGAATATAATCTAGGGACTGCCTGCTTCAGATCACCTGTGGTGGTACTGGTGGAGGATGGGGAGAGGGCTGAAGAATGTTATGTATAATGCAGATTCCCAGGCCTACACCAGACCTAAGCAGAGTCATAAGGAAAGTAGCTTAGAAAACTGCGCATTCAGCAAACAGCCTCCCTAAGATTTAGGAATCACTGACCTAGGGTGTAAGTATCAGAGAGAAGCTTTCATGGAGGAGTCTGGCCTTGAAGGAGCGGGAGTTAGGTCTAGCGGTGTAGAAGAGGATAGAATTCCATTGAGGATTCCAGGAAGCATAAGAGTGAAGACACAGCACCAGCTCTCAAATAATTCTTTTCTTCTCCAGTCTTCTGTCATGTGTGTGCGCGTGCGTGTGTGTGCATGTGTGTGTGTTTGTGTAAGCGGGCATCCATCCAAATGCTTCTTCCTCCTTTGCTTTTGCTCCTTTTCTACTCTAATTGCTGATCAGCTGACTGGATGTGCTCAGTCCTCCCCTTCTTGACGTAATATTGTCATTATGAGGTGGCCCAGTGGAGGGGTTCGAGGTGCTTAGCCAGATGTGAGGGAGACCAGTATGCACTTCCGTGCTTCTTGGGTTCCAGCCAGCCTGCCTTCTCACTGCTATTATACTGTCAAGAAGGAGATGGAGACGGGTTTTTGGTTGTTTTTCTGTTTGTTTGGTTTGGTTTTTGCCAGCCTCCTCTCTCCACTTCCCCAACCCTTAAGCTTTCAAATGCTCATTCGTAGGATTGGCGCCTGCAGCTCAGTGGTTAGGGCATCGGCCACATACACTGAGGGTGGTGGGGTTCAAACCTGGCCTGAGGCAGCTAAAACAACAATGCAACAAAATAATAGCCAGGCGTTGTGGTGGGCGCCTGTAGTCGCAGCTGTTTGGGAGGCTGAGGCAAGAGAATCGCTTAAGCCCAAGAGTTTGAGGTTGCTGTGAGCTGTAGTGCTTCAGCACTCTACCTAGGATGACATAGTGAGACTGTGTCTCAAAAAAAAAAAAAAAAAAAAAAAAATGCTCATTTGTAAAGGAAGAAGGGTTGGAGGGTTAGAGGAATCTTTCAGTGGTATAATTAGTCACCAGCACCTCTAGGTTGGCTTTCTGCTTTAAGCTTTAACCCTTGGGGAGGGAGTGGGGGCAGCCGACAGCCAGGTTCCATGCACTGATAGCAGCTTGCTCCGAAGTTCAAGTGGCTGAAGCCGCCTGTACAGAAGGGGATGCTCTTACCAACCTTGCTTTCTAGAGTTGGGGGTGGGATTTTTTTCCCCAACATAATTCACTTTTTAAAACACTCATCACATCATATTGTAAATTATTTGCTCATTTGTTTCTCTCCCATGGGCACATGTCTGTCTCCTGTGTGACTTTTTTAGTATGTCTCTTTATGTAGTGCCTGGCTCAGTAAATATTTGTTGTGAGAGTAAATGGACCCAGGTTCACTTTTCCTCTGCTGAGTTGTACTGCGAGTTGTCAGCTGGCTCTGCCCACTTCAACATATTCCCAAGGACCACACGTGATCCACCACAGGGCTGGGCACCTCCTGGGACACAAATGGGAAGGGATGACAAGATGCAGAGGAACAGTTCAGAGACAGAGCAAGAGCACAGGGTTAGAAGCTCTGTGCCTGTCATTAACTTGCCATGTGACTCTGGGCAAATCTCTTTGTTTCTCTGAGCTCTAGCTTTTCATATATAAAATAAAAGGTGGCAAATAATCCTTGCCCTACCTTATATGGTTGCTGAGTCAAGAAATAACACAGATATGTTTTGTAATTTAAAAGTACACAACAGATGTCCACCCCCCCCCCACACACACACAATATCTATCTATCTATCTATCTTCTTCCAAGAACGTCTGTCTAAAGAGCAAAATAGTCTTAAAGGGCTAACATAGTTTATGAAATAGCTGAGTATTCAGCCTAGAGGGAGCCCTCTTACATGCCATCCTTGAGGCTGGGCTATGAAAGAGTCTGCATTCCCTGAGACTGACTGCATTATTTTCCTACTTGTTTTAGGACAAAAGTTTTTGTTTGCTTTTCATGAATGTAGGTTGGCAGGCCATTTTCTATACAGATCTATGACATCACAGTTGAAATTTTATTTTTCCAGATAGCCACTGAAAGGAATTTATTCTTTGCCTTTCTTCTCAGCCAAATTCAGAGCACCTTTATTTTTCTGTTTCCAGGGTAGGTGACTCTATTCCTGTTTTGTGGAAGGAGCTGTTTTGGCTAAGATGACCTGAGGAATGAATGAGAAGGCAGAATCAAGAGGAAGGGCTTTCTGCCCCTTAGAGACCTTTCTTAGGCTGAAAGAATAGCCATGCTCAAGGACCAGGAAGACAAGATGAAGGGGGCAGTGTCAGATTTGGAAGGGGTTGCCCCGTAGGTGAGATCTTTACCAGTCAGAGCTGGTCCAGGATGATTGGAAAGAACAAGCATTTGACAAAAGGCTTTACTTGTGTGGTAAACTTCATTGTGTGATTATTTAATAGACCATTAACAAGCAGATTCATTAAAAAGATCTTAATTAACAAGTTGCAGGGTTATTCCTCCAACTTCACAGGGGACCTGTTCTCCTATTTAGTCCCAGACACTTCCTATCCTCCTTAAACTAACCATACCAGATGCATTTAAATTCAGTCTTTTTACTGCAAGTGAAATGACTGGAGGCAAAGACAACATGGGACGACTCCTAATAATAAGAGCTAACACCTTTTGAGCTCTTTCTATATGTCAGGTGCTATTCTGATTGTTTTACAGGTAATAATTTATTTAATCCTCACAAAATCCCTGTGAGGTAGGTGGTGTTTATTTCCACTTTACAGATGAGTAAACTGAGGCACACAGTGTTTAAGCAGTGTGCTTGTTGTCACACAAGCAAGTATTAGCAGAGATGAGATGCAAACTCAGGAAATCTGACTCCAGAGTTAGTGGAGAGGAAGAAAACCCTAGGAGAAGGAGACCTCTGGCTCAGATTCACGAGATAATGAGAACAATACTTGTATCTGTTCACTGTGTGTCAGACACTTTTCTAAGCACTTTGTGTATGTATGTCAGGCTGTGTCCACACTTGAAGAAATTATAGGAGTCTCTTGTAGTGGGCACCTCTTAGGCCCTCTCACGAGCCTTTGTCACTCTTTTTGCACTTTGAGTCCCTTGAGGTAAGGACTGTTTTATTTATCTTTGTGTCCAGAACCCATTGCATTGTGTGGAACTAACCATTATCTTAAAAGAAGAAAGTTTGTCAAATGAATCTTTTGATGGAATGGGGGAAGATGATTCAGTACCTGCTGACTCCCAAGGCTCTTGTGGGGCAGTACCTTCCTTTGGGATAGTCAAAGCACTTTACTGATCCAGTACTAAGGGAACATGAAACAGGACAGACACATTTATTCCTTCTGTGCCTTGGTTTCCTAGGGGTAAGTGGGACAAACACTAGTACCAATCTTTCAGAGTTGTTATAAGGATTTATTGAGTTAATATAAAATACGAATAAAGTCCTAGGAACAGTGCCTGACACAGAATAAGCCCTTCAATACATGTTAGCTATAATTAATATTACAAGGATGTGGGCACAGATCTGAAGTCTCTTGAACCAAGTAGGTGAGCCACGTTGGGGGAACCCAGCTTCCTCAACCCTCACCTTTATTCTTGATTCCATTCCAGGCACAGTGACTCTGGCAAGCCATTGCCTCTTATAAGCTTGTGTGGTTTGTGACAGGTCTTTCTGTAGTTGAAAAAACTTCCCAGTTGATATTCAGGAGTTGGTGGTACCTATGGAGTCATCTTTCCTACTTGGCTCCAGTTATACGGAGGCTGGAGCAAAGATGACTTTGACATTTACCCAGTGACCCCCTTTTTGAGCTACCTCAAAAGGCATAGAGTAGAAATAACTAAAATTCTGCGTTACTGGGGAAGAACGGTAAATCATAGGACTTTTTCTGGAGTAAAGACCTTAATTAGTCTATTCTTTTCCTCTGCCTTGCCAGCCAGCCACTCAGATAGCAAGACTGTGGGCCATATACTGTTTACCATCTGTTTTAGGGAGAGGATAGGAGGTGACAGAATCCGTAGAATCATGGGGAAATTTGAGCTGAGAAAGAACTGTAGACTGCTTGATTTTTCTTCCTTTTTTTTTGAGACAGAGCCTCAAGCTTTCACCCTGGGTAGAGTGCTGTGGCATCAGAGCTCACAGCAACCTCCAACTCCTGGGCTCAAGAGATTCTCCTGCCTCTGCCTCCCAAGTAGCTGGGATTACAGATGCCTGCCACAATGCCCAGCTATTTTTAGGTTGCAGCCATCACTGTTCAGCAGGCCCAGGCTGGATTCGAACCTGCCAGCTCAGGTGTATGTGGCTGGTGCCTTAGCCACTTGAACCACAGGCGCCAAGCCTGATTTTTCTTCTTTGTTAATTGCATAAAACTTAAGACTTTATTTCCCCTTTCTCCTAAGGGGGAGAAATGTTTTTTTTGTTTGCTTGTTTTGTTTTGTTTTTTTGAGATAGAGTGTCAGTCTGTCACCCTCGATAGAGTGCCATGGTGTTACAGCTCACAGCAACCTCCAACTCTTGGGTTTAAGCGATTCTCTTGACTCAGCCTCCCGAGTAACACAGACTACAGGCACCCGCCACAACACCCGCCTGTTTTTTGTTGCAGTTGCCACTGCTGTTTTAGCTGGCCAGGTCTGGGTTCAAACCTGCCACCCTTGATATATGGGGCCGGTGCCCTACCCACTGAACCACAGGTGCCACCCAGGGGGAGAAACGTTTTCGCCCTATTTAGATCTCATCACATTTGTACATTCTACAAATGCTCTTCTTCTTCTTTTTAAATATTAAATACCTTTATTTAAAGATTCTGGAAAATGAGTTACTTTTAACTGACATACGTGCTAATGTGACAATCTCAATCACTTGACGTTCAGATTGGTTAATAGGAGTGAGCTTGTTCTAGCGTGTATCGGCTCCATGTATCTTGCTAGACTGTTATGTTTCCTCCCACATGAAAACTTTCCCTATCACTGTTAATACTTTCATAGTAAGTCTCATTTTACACCTCATTATGGCACCTACACCAAAAACACTTCATACACTGACACATGGTTCCTTTTGTACCAAATTTTGGGAACCTTCTCTGGGTTCATGCCATTAAATACTATGAAGAACTTATATTCTTACCAGATCTACTATGGTCCTTTTCCTCCAACAGGCCTGCTACACCAGGACTGCAAATCTCAAGGGATAAGTGACTTTCCAGAAATCACTTTGCCTAAAAGTTACACACATGAGGCTCCTTGTTTAGAGCTACTCATACGTGGCAGAACTTGAGTTACTACCTAACCTATTTCTTCATCTGTAAAATGAAAGGATGGAATCTACCAAATTTGTGAGAATTACATGAAAAGATGAACATGAAGCATCTGTTACATTGCCCTGTCACCACCAGCATTATCCCACTACTTTAACTCCTGTGGCAGCATGTGGACACACGATTGTCACAAGTTAGTAAGAATACAGGAGGTGCCCCCAAAAAATGTATTTACATTTTAAAAACTGTATTAAATTTGTAATACTCAATATATACTGATCACAAAAGATAAGTCACTTTTGAGTTCTACCATTACAAGAGTTCCAAAGTGGTTGCCGTCAGCATCTGGACATTTCTGATTGTGGTGACCTACTGCTTCAACAGTGCTGCTGAGCATCCACTTGTGTTGCTGTGCATGCCGTTTCAATTTCCTTCTGAAGTTCTGCTAGCGTAGCTGGTTCTCTGCAATACATCGCATACTGTAAGGTCCCCCATAGGTAGAGATCAAAGGGGTGTTAAGTCAGGAGAATGTGGGGGAAACTCTGCCACACCTCTTCATCCTTGCCATTATCCTGGCAAATTCTCATGGAGGTGAGCTCTCACCTCTTGGTGTAAGTGCAATGGGGCACCATCTTGTTGGAAATAGAATGGATCATTCCCCAAAAGTATACGAATTGCAGGTAAAATAGATGGTACCTTCAAAAAAGAATGGTCCAGTCAGTCTCCTTAATGACAGTCCACACCGGACATTGAGGCCTGGTAAATTGACTTCATTTTTCAAATGTGGGTTTTCTGGAGCCCACTATACACAATTATGTTGATTCACTGTTCTGTTCAATTTAAACCGTGCTTCATCAGACCACACCATTTCCCTCACAAACTCCTGATCCATTTGTACCTTGTTTTGGAACCACTCACAATATTGGACCCTTCCATCAGAGTCGTCTTCATTCAGTGAATGTAATAATCTTGGGATGAAAACTTCCCATTTTGCTGTTTTAAGAATGCATCATGCGCTTGTTCTGCTAACTCCTGTGTCCCGTGCACGTTGTTTGGTACACTTCTGTGGTGATGTGTAAACTCTTCCAGAAGAAGCTGAACTTGTTGCTGGGCAAGGCCTCCCAGATCTTCCCTTGCTCACATCACAAATAGCACCTTGCATCTCAAAACTTATCATGAATGGGTACAATTCATAGGCGTGTTAGAGGTTCTGTTGCATACTCAGGCTGCCACTCTTGTGGTACTTCCACAATGTTCTTGAATTTCAAATACCAGTTAAAAATGGTCTTGCCATTCAATGCTCCTCAAATGACAACAGTGCTTCCACCATTATCTTTGACTGTCCTGCCTATTGCATACTGATGCTAGAGTTCATTCCATGAGGGCCATCTTTTGAGCAAACATCATATTGCGAATTGCTACTGTAATTCAGTTCAAAAAGTTAATACATACTACAAGGATGACAGCTCTTAAAATATGTTCATATTTGGGGGTGGACTCCCCTATTTGACTTTATTATTAGAGGCACTTTCTTATTATAACTGTAGAGCAATAGTTGGTATAAGTCAGTTGAAATACCAGCACCAGAGCGTCCCAGCTTCAATGGCTTATGCCTGTAGTTTTCAACCCACGTTAGAACTGCAGCTGCTTGCACCTCCTTAGATGCTGAAGACAAACTCCCAGAGCCCAGGGTTGGCTCACGTCATGCTCTTGCTGCAGGTGGGGCCAGCCTAAAATCCACTACATAGTGGCAGATCAGTCTGCCCAATTGCTCAGGACAAAGAGGCAAATGCTCTTCTCTTAAATCTCATCCTGAAGACCTCTGAGAGCACCTGTTCTCGTGCCTGGCTGCTTTTGCTCCCACTCAGGTATCCACACCGCCCCATCATCTTTAGTTAATGCTAGATGTTCATATACCCCCAAATAGTCCCTTATCTTCCTGACTTTGCATTCTTGTGTTCTTTCTAAGTAGCTTGGCCATAATACCACTTTCTTTAGCAGCCTTCTGACTTCTAAGAGGCTTAATAGGCAAGGAGCTTGAGGGGTCTTTGACTTTCTCTTAGAGCCTTAGCCCTAAGTGGTTTATTCTATTAAGCTGATTCTTGGTGGTGGATAGAGCTTTGCTGGATAAGATTGGGGTGGAGGACAAGTTGCAGTTGGAGGAACAGGATACTTTTATTCCCCCTTCCACTATGCCCCACCCTCCAACCCAGTCCTGCCCTGTAGTTCTGTTTTTAGAGCTCCAGAATGAAGGGAGTGGTGATGAGACTAACAGAAGAACTCTTAGTAGAGGATTTGAGAAGTTGGCTCTTTTCCCTGAACTGCCCTTTGCCTTCTTACCTCTAACCTTCTTTCCTGTCTGTTCCTACCTTCAGTCTGCCACTTCTGGATTTTTCCTTTCTTTTCTTCCACCTCTACTTTTACTTCTCCCCCAACACTGATTGATCACAAAGGAAAAAAAGGAGTAATGAATAAAAATTATGAACTATCGATTTGAAGTGAGGAATCTTATTCAGGTGGGGCATGTAAAAAACAAAACAAAACAGGATTTTAAGAGAGGAAGCAGTGCAGAATTCTTCTAGATGTTTTATTAGAGCTATGCCCAGATGAGTTTATTCCTTCTAATGTTTTGACCCAGATTAAGGATTTTCAGGGTTTCTCTGTTAACATTCTCTCTTGGTTCAGGAGGGCCAGCAGATTGGGAAAACAGAGAAAGAAAGAGCGTCTGTTTTTTATTCAACCCTGCTGAGCTTTAGAGATGCTATACAGTAAATTTGTGAGCAGGAAAAATGAGGTTGTTGGAGAAGTGAGGGAAGGGAATCAAGAGTGTAAGTGTAGGGGGGAAAAAAGTACAGGACTATCTTCACAGGGAAGGTGGGAAGAAAACCAAAGGAGACCAGAGAGCTAAAAAGAATTAAAATGTGAAGCACTGCAAGGAATTATGAATCACGTGCCTGATGACATCTGTTGAGGAAGGTGTGGAGAAGCAGGGCCCTGTACACAGCTGGTAGGAGCGTAAAGCAATAGAGTCTCTTTGGAGGGCCATTTGGCAATATCTGTCTACAAAAAAGTAAACACAAATACCAGCATCCTTTGATGGGATTCAACTATAGAAGTTTATCCTGCATATATTCAATCAAGTGCTTGAAGGTATATGTTCTTCATAATATTGTTTATAATGTGGAAAAGAACAGAAACAACCTACATGTACATTAGTAGGAGACTGGTAAAATAAATCTTGATATTTCTGTATAATAGAATACTATTACATAGTTGTTTTTTTCTTTTTTCCTTTTTTTTTTCCACAGTGGTTTTAAAAAATCAGTTAGGGCCATAAGTGCTTGTATGTAAGACAAGGTAAAAAGGAAAAACCCGTTTGTTTTAGAGAAAAAGGTATGCATATATTATATATATATATATATGTACATATACATGTGTATATATCATATAAAACTTTTAGAAAGGTACATAGAAAACAGATAATCATAATTTCCTCTGGGAAATATGAGTAGGATAGAAAGAAGGGGGCAATACTTTTTCTCTTATGCTCTTCTGAAGTATTTGAGTAGTTAACGTGTACATGTGTTATTTTTATTATTTAAAAAATTAATTTATGATTTTAGGAGGATAATTTGGAGATGATGGAATAGAAAAAGGACATTCAGTAAAAACTACAGAAATCTGAATAAAGAATATGGACTTTAGTTAATAATATATCAGTTTAGTTCATTAGCTGTGACAAACGTACCGTATTAGTATGAGATGTTAATAACAGGAGAGACTGGGTGTGGAGTATATGGGAACCCTTTATACCATCTTTCCCATTTTCCTGTAAATCTGAAAGCTATTCTAAAATAAAAGTTTATTTAAAAAAGAAAATTTGGAAGACTATATTATGGGAAAAATTCATAACCTAGCTTTAAATGATTAAATCTTAGATAAATTGATGAAATTGAATGATTTCTCTAGTTCTAGGGCTGATTACTGCTTGCTTCTGTGTCTTCCAAATGGTCGAGTGAATGGGATTATAGTCACTGTTGTTGGGAAAGTGTCTGGTCTCTGTATGCATATGTTTATAAAACTAGTTTTCTCTTGTGAACTAGTTTGTAAAGGGGTTAACTGATGGTTATTTCAACTTCATCATCCAAAAAGCAGACTGGTCTGGGAAGTTATAGTGAAGGGAAAAAATAAAATGAGGCCAGTGTGGCACCTCACACCTGTAATTCTAGCACTTTTGGAGACTGTGGCAGGAGGATCACTTGAGGTCAAGAGTCTGAGATCAGCCCAGGCAACGCAGTGAGATCCTGTCTCTACAAAAATTAGAAGAATCAGGCAGCTTAGTGGCACTCACCTTTAGTCCCAGCTGCTCAGGAGGCTAAGGCAAGAGGATCACCTAAGCATAGAAGTTTGAGGCTGCAGTGAATTATGATGATGCCACTGCACTCTAGCTTGGGCGACAGTGCAAGACCCGGTCCTCCCAAAATAAATAAATATTATTTATTTAAAAATAAATAAGACTTGAAGATGATTAAATGTTTGCTGCTTTCTTCAAATGAGTATGATGGGGTGCACAGACAGCAGATGTAACGAGTGAATGGAATCCTGTTTAACAAGCTTTGTCGCCTCGTCTATGGGAATTTTTTCTTTCAAGTTGGTGCTATAGCCAAGTAGGAGAAGGCCAGATGACTATGTCCCTAGTTATCTTCTGAGGGGTCTCTTCCCTCCTCTTGTACCATCAGAGATGATGGTGGTCACTGGCTGAGTTCCTAGTTTGTTTTTTTTTTTTTTTGAGACAGAGTCTCACTATGTTGCCCTCAGAGTGCCATGTTGTGACAGCTCACAGCAAACTCAAACTCTTGGGCTTAAGCTGTTCTCTTGCCTCTGCCTTCCAAGTAGCTGGGACTAAAAGCTCCCACCACAACGCCTGGCTATTTTTGTTGTTGTTGTTGTTGTTGCAGCTGTCATTGTTGTTTAGCTGGCCCGGGTTGGGTTCAAACCCGCCAGCCTAACCTGCCAGCCTCAGTGTATGTGGCTGGCGTCATAATCACTGTGCTATAGGTGCCAAGCCTGGCTGAGTTCTTTGTAGGACTGGGGTCTGGAGAGCACAGACTTGCCATTGACTCACTATGATATGTGTTCATTTATCTTTATGCCTCTGATAATGAGATGTGGTTCAGACCAAATACATGTAAGAAATTTTTCCTTTGAATTAATTTACATCCCAGAGGAAGGCCCTGAGTTTCTTCTTCTCCATGTAGTAGAGGGAGATCCCTGGGCTCTGCTGTCCGTTGGCCCTGGTACCCAGCTTGAGAGGAGGGGACTCTGTAGTACTGGTTGCAACCAACAACTTGTTTCATCCTTCTTGGAATCCTCCTTACCTTGGCTTCTGAGACGTTATACTCGTATTGTTCTTCTCCTATTTCTTCACTCTGTTTTTGCTGCCGTAATACTCAGCATTTCCCCACATCACAGCGCTTATAATTTTTTTTTACTGTGATAGAAGTGTGTACTGGGCAGAGGAAGAAGATCCTGCTAGTCTGTAAAGGAATTTTTAAAGAATAATAAACTAAAAGTTGATCTACTTTTTTTTTTCTTTCTTTTTTTTTTGAGACAGAGTCTCACTATGTTGCCTTCGGTAGAGTGCTGTGGCGTCACAGCTCACAGTAACCTCAAACTCTCGGGCTTAAAGGATTTTCTTGCCTCAGCCTCCCAAGTAGCTGGGACTACAGGCACCCACCATAACGCCTGGCTATTTTTTGGTTGCAGTTGTCCTTGTTGTTTAGCAGGCCCAGATCAGGCTTAAACCCACCAGCCTCGGTGTATGTGGCTGGTGCCCTACTCACTGAGCTATGAGCGCCAAGCCTTTTTTTTTTTTTTAAGACACAGGGCCTTTGCTGTGTCACCCAGGCTGGAGTGCAGTGGAGTGATCATAGCTCACTGTAGCCTTCAACCCTTGGACTCCAGTGATCCTCCTGCCTCAGCCTCACCACTAGCTAGGACTACAAGTGTGATCTGCTTTTTCTTTTTTGAGACAGAGTCTCACTATGTTGCCCTCAGTAGAGTGCTGTGGCCTCACAGCACACAGCAACCTCAAACTCTTGGGCTTAAAGGATTCTCTTGCCTCAGCGTCCCAAGTAGGGTAGTCCCTATAGATGGGGCTATAGGCACCTGCCTGGCTATTTTTTGTTGCAGTTGTCATTGTTGCTTAGCTGGCCCAGGCTAAGTTTGAACCCGCCAGCCCTGGTACATGAGGCCAGTGCCCTAACCACTGTGCTACGGGTGCCGAGTCCGTTATCTGCTTTTTAATATCTTCGTGTGCTGGTACGTTTAAATAACGTCAGTTGGAAAATATTTCTTCCCCCCCAAAATCTTTTGTTAGTCTGAGTTTGAAAAAATTGGTATGATTACTTTTGAGTTTCAATATGTAAGTTTCAAATTAGTACTTTAAAAATTTTTGTTTTTTAATAAACATTGTTGTCTAAGGAAACGTTTGGAGATCTTCCAGTTATACTGTGGGTTGCTGACATCTGCAGACTGAGTTCGATTTGAAAGTAAATATGTAACAGTTCAGAATCAGTTGGGCTCCCAGAGGACACAGGGCGTATTCCTGTATTCATACAATAGATTCAAGATAAATAAAGACAGCACATTAATTGTAACAATGAAGAAAGAAAAATTGAGTCATTTCAATTCTGCCATTCTTAGTGGCAGTTCCTATTTGTGTTTAAATTTTAAGACAGTAGGCTAAACCGTGACCTGCAGGGTATGATATTCTTGTTTGGTTATGTGCAGATTTTAGTTTGCCTAGCAAATAGTTTACTAAATTTGATTATCTTAAAAAAAAAAGTTATTCTTTTTAAATTCTTAATTGTGTATTTTAAAACTAGAGTTAATCAAGAAAATGAATTATGACTGATTATTTCATGATTAGTTATTTGTCATTAAAAAAATGATTGGCTGGCTCGGCGCCTGCAGCACAGGGGTTACAGCGCCAGCCACATACACCAAAGGTGGCCGGTTCAAGCCCAGCCCAGGCCAACCAACAATGGCAACTGTAACAAAAAATAGTTGGGTGTTGTGACCGGAGTCTGTGGTCCCAGCTGCTTGGAAGGCTGAGGCAAGAGAATTGCTGGAGCCCAAGAGTTTGAAGTTGCTGTAAGCTGTGACATCACAGCTCTCTACCGAGGGTGACATGGTAAGACTCTGTCTCAAGAAAAAAAAAAAAAAAAGATTGGCTGTGTCAGATGTGCTAAGTATACCCTTGGAAATGACGTTTGAATTAAAATGTGAAGGATGAGCAGGGGACACCTCTGTAAAGACTTGGAATAGGGAGTCTTGGCACATTTGAGGAGCAGAGAGAGGCCTGAGGGCTGGGATGGAGGCAATTTGGGGAATATGGTAGGAGATGAGACGGAGAGTAGCCAGGCTTCCAGAAAACTTTTCGGTCATGGAGGGCAGGATTTTATTCCAGGTACAACAGGAAATCACAACAGATTTTCAACAGGGATAAATTCCACTTTGTGATTTATCACTTAAAAAGATTGCTTTGGTTGCTGTGTGAGTGATTGAAGTCAAAAAGTGTTGGTAACAGAAGACGTGTGACAGGCTGTGGCAGTGCTCACAGTGATAAATGAGGAAGGAATAATGTCTTACACTTTTTGAAATTTCCATAGTATTTTCTCACAATAGGCATTCAATAAATACTAAATATATAGATTTCTAAGCATGGACTGCCTACAGAAGTTCCCTAAAAAAGTCTGGGACAGAGCATATACTGAGCAACCCGGTGTTATCTCACAACGCTGACTTTGGAGTTCACAAATTAAAGATTAATTACATTTATGGCACTTTTTAGCTATGTTGCTTTGGGGCAGGTAATTTAAACTCTTTGAGGCTCAGGATTTCCTTACCTGTGCAATGACTTACCTTTATGTTTTATTGAACAAGTTAAATAAGAGAATGTATTTAGAGCATGGTGCTTGATTCACAGTAGCCACTCAATAGTGATTATTAACACAACAGGAGGATACCTTGAGATAGTGGTCAGTGAAATTCCAGTGTGATAGGTGGAGTGGTGCTGTGGCTCGCGCCTGTAATCCTAGAACTCTGGGAGGCCCAGGTAAGTGGATTGCCTGAGCTTGGGAGTTCCAGAACAGCTTGAGCGAGAGTGAGACCCTGTTTCTAAAAAATAGCCAGGTGTTGTGGCAGGTGCCTGTAGTCCCAGTTGCTTGGGAGGCTGAAACAAAAGGATCGCTTGAGCCCAAGAATTTGAGGTTGCTGTGAGCTATGACACTACAGCACTCTACCAAGGGCCACAAAGTGAGACAAGAAAGAAGGAATGGAGGGAGGGAGGAGAGAAAGGGAGAAAGAAGGGGGAGTAGGGAGGGAGAAGAAGGGAGGAAGAAGGGAAGAATTTCAGTATGATTCATGCGGAACAAGGCATCAGAGTTCCTTAAGATAGGAGGAACACTTTGGACCTTTTCACACTTAAGATTTTTTCTTCTGAATCTAAATTTTTGCTGGCCTTTGAGTAACTGGATTTTCAAGTCTAAAGAGGAAAAAATATAAGAAGAGAGCTTGGGACAAGAAAGTTAGGGTTGAAGTCTTCTGTCTTGACTCAGCTCTTTCCCCTGATTTTAGGAGGAGCCAAATCTCTCTCTTTCTTCATTTCCAGGCTGAAATAGTAGCTTCCCCAGGTATTTGCTTCCTTGACACACAAAGTAGTTACTTCCTGAAGCAAGTTTCTAGTTTTCCCTGCATAGCTCCCCAGAGCACAGTGAGCTCTAGTCTCATACCTAGTTAAATGCCTCGATTAAGGATGTAATCATAATTGTTTGGTGCTGTAGATCATTTGACCCTCACCTGAGTGGCTAGGCCCTCTGGGGCCCCAGGAATGACCATTCTGAGTCTGGGGCTAGAGACAGTTCCTAGCCTTAGTGAAGTAATAGCCGCTTCTTTGGGGGTAAGATATTTTTCTTTTTTCCTATGTTTTCTTGCCAACAGTGTGCGCGCATGCATGTGCCCGAAAGAGAGAGAATGAACAGAAAGAAAAAAGGCCCAACAGTGTACAGAAACTGTTAGCACAATGGCAAAGGGAGGGACTTGCAGGGGAAGACAAGGAAGTGATTTTGCCTAGTTTAAATCCCACTTGAACTGTGTGGTTTCTGAGTCCTGAACCTTTTGAGGTTCAAGTTGAGTGCACTCTTGACAAAACGTGATTTTCTGGTTCACATCAAAAAGACTTTAAAGACTTCGGAGTCTTTTCCTTGGGACATCAAACAGTCTTCAACAAAGCAGGGTGCTGATGAGATGTGTGCAAATGAACAGATTAAATTTTCCCGTGAGGATTAGATTCTCTTTAAGAAGCATGTGAAGTTGGAAACATGGGAGATGGGGCTATGGGGGCTATGCCAAAACATACTCACGCTCTTGGGACCCCAGGGCACCCTCATGCCTGTTTACCCTGAGTACCTCATGGGCCTAGATGGTGACCTTATTGTTATGTATGAGGTTCAAGTAGAAGTACCCAGGGAATTAGAAACTGAAAACAAACTCTTCTGTATTCTCCATCTTGCCTAAGGCAATAGTTATGTCCCCCAATAAAAGGTGTAAATTAACTCAGAAAAGATAGGTCATTCCTTTGAAAAATTGTCAGCTGTTTGGGTGGTTTAAAGAACAATTTTGCTTATTGAACTGGCCTCAATCTTAACAAAGGTAAGGTCTTAGATGACTGCTGCCTTATGGCAAATGGAATAACAGGAGCACACTTCAGAATTGGTGTAGCAAACCAACCAGGGCAATATAATTTGTGTTGCCTAGTGAGCAGCTGACACTAGTCGAGGGCACACACACAGCTGTGGGTGGGTCAACTGCATGAGGACAATTTCTGAGCCAAACAGCTAAAATATTAATGATTAGCTTTAAGGAGGAGCAACTCTGATGGAGGCCCCTCTCCTGTTAGAAACCATAATTAGCAATTAAAATATATTTTTTTAAGAAAATTGTTGCAACTAGCAGCTTTTAAATAAATAATTGTCACTTCTGATTGGACCTGTTTTATTTCCCTGTGTTTGTTTGTTTTTGTTTTTTTTTTTATCTTTCTTCCCCTTGCATAACTTACAACCCTGTAAATGCTCAGTAGCTGTTAATATGATTCTGTCAATACGTTTACCATGGTGACTTGGGCTGTATTTGGTGAGCATTTGAAGAAATCAGTCACTGGTTGGAGGGAGGAAAGACAAGCTGTCGATATCCAAGGAGAAATGCTAATAACCCTGGTGACAAATCGTCCTCTGGATTCTCCAAGGGTTAAGAAAAAGCACCTCTTAGACCCGGGAGCTCAGGGCTCAGGGATGGTAACTTGTTAGGAAGCACAGACATGAGCTGTCAGGGTTCTGCTGTGTCCTTTTCATTGTCTGACTTCGAACCTCTCAAAACCACAGATGAGTTGGAGAGATAAACAGGCTTGGATTTGAATCTTGATTCCCCTACTGTGTAACTGTGTTACTTTGAGCAACCATTGAACCTTTGTTTTCTCATCTGTAAATTAAAAATTGTAATACCTGGCCTCATGAGGGGGTGACAAAGGCTTTACACAAAGACACCACTCACTGCTTCTCAAACTCTTCTGGGAAAGTACACAAATAGTAGAAGAAAATAAACTTCTGCCCTCTAGCATTGTAATAGTGTATAGAAAACATGAAATATTTAGAAGTCTCTTACTATTATTCTTATTTTTTTTTTTTTAAAGACAGAGTCTCACTCTGTTGCCCTGGGTAGAGTGCTGTGGTGTCATAGCTCACAGCAACCTCAAACTCCTGGGCTAAAATAATTCTCTAGCGTCAGCCTCCCGAGTAGTTGGGACTACTTGCACCTGCCACCATGCCTGGCTAGTTTTTCCATTTTTAGTAGAGACAGGGTCTCGCTCTTGCTCAGGCTGGTCTCAAACTCCTGAGCTCACATGTTCCACATGCCTCAGCCTCCCAGAGTGCTGGGATTACAGACGTGAGCCTCCGTGCTTGGCCAATCTCTTATTATCTTAAATTTTTGTGAATCTTGGGCTTTAGTTTTACTTTATCAAAATAATATTTAAACGTATGTATCATTAAGTAAAATTGGTGCTCTGATATGATTCATTAATTCAACAAGTATTTATTGAATGCTTACTATATGCCAGTCAATTCAAGGTGCGTATGGTAGTGAATGAGACAGGTGAAGTCTGGGGCCCAGTGAGCTTACATCCCCATAAGTCAGGGAATGTAGTGTCAGATGTTCCCTAGGTCCTCTGTGATCCATATGTGGTAATAAAATCCCCACACCAGAGAATCCTGACGAGAGTTTCCCACTGTCTGTCTGCCATGATTTTTTAGTGGAGAAAGAGAATGAAACACGTACACAGACAAAACCATTAATATTTTGGTATATATCCTTCCAGATTTCTTTTTATGAATAAATATAAAAGTAAATCAATGTATTTTTATATAAGTAGGATCATACCAAATGCTAGTTTGTGACTTTCTTTTTTCATTTATTTATTTGTTATAGATACTACTCCTTGTCAATAAATCTCACTCTATAGCACCACTCTTAAATAGCTACTTAGTATTCCATTGCAGGGATGCGTCATATTATATTTGACCAATCTCTGGTTGTCTAATTAGGCCATTTCCAGCATTTCCGTTGTCTCCGTAGAAACAACACTGCAGAGAACATCTTTGTAAATTTACCTTTGTCAATTGTCTGATCATTTTTCTTAGGCTATATTCCCCAAAGTAGAATTGTTGGATAAAAAGGTAGGCATATTTAAATTTTTATGTCTATAGCCAGATTACATCTTTCTTTATGCTCTTATCAATAAATTACGATAAATCTTTTTAATCTTTGCCAATTTAGTAGACAAAATGGTATCTTGTTTATTTAATCTGCATTTCTTTAGTTACTAGTGAAGTCAAACATCTTTTAATGTTTCTTTTCCTTTTTGAATTGTCTGTCCATGTCCTGTATCTATGGGGTGTCTATCTTTCTCTCAATGATTTTAAAAGCTCCTTTTTATAGGAAGTGTATTAATCCTTTTTAATCTATAATATATGTTGTATATTTTTTCCACTTTATTATTTGTGTTGGTGCTTTTAAGGTGATAGGTTTTTGTTGTTGTTATTGTGTTATTGTTTATTGTGTGTATAGAAGTTTTTTATTCTTTTTATCTTTTATGTTTATTTTTGGAGATAAGGTCTTGCTCTGTCACCCTGGCTAGAGTGCAGTGATGTCATTACAGCTCACAGTAACTTCAAAGACCTGGGCTTAAGTGATCCTCCTGCTTCAGCCTCCTGAGTCGTTGGGACTATAGGCACCTGCCACAACACCTGGCTATTTTTTCCATTTTTTATAGAAACAAGGTCTCACTCTTGTTCAGGCTTTAAGTTTTTAATTTTTAATGGGGCATTTTATCATTCTTATCCTTTTCTGACTTTTGATTTATCCTTAGAAACATACAAGGCCACTCCTAGTCAATACCTGAAGCTAATTGGATGTGCAGTAGTGATTTCAAAGATAGTACCCAATTTGGCAAAAGCCTTGATCTTAAGCTTCTGTGGATGTCTTCTCAGAGGGAGGATGAGGCATCCATACCTGAGAGAGGAAGCCCACTGAGCCCCAAGATAACTGATGAAGTTTGCAGCCCAGTGGAAAATACAAATTATTGGCTCAGCATCTGTAGTTAGGGCACGGCCACATATACCAGGGCTGGCAGGTTTGAACCTGGCCCAGGCTTGCTAAACAACAATGACAACTGTAACGAAAAAATAGCCGGTTGTTGTGGTGGGCACCTTTAGTCACAGCTACTTAGGAGGCTGGGGCAAGAAAATTGCTTAAACCCAAGAGTTTGAGTTTGCTATGAGCTATGACACCATGGCACTCTACTAAGGGTGACATAGTGAGACTCTGTCTCAAAAAAAAAAAAAATTATTCATATAAGATATGACGAGTGATATAATAAGAGAAGTGTAAAGGATGCTGTAGAAAGAAACAAAGGGGAAACCTAATGGATTCAGGGCTCAGGATATGCATCCTGAGGAATAGGGGTTCAAGTTGATATTTTTTTTTGTTTGGGGGGCAGTCTCACTCTATTTCCCTGGAGAGAGTGTCGTGGTGTCATAACTCACAGCAACCTCAAACTCTTGGGCTCAAGTGATCCTTCTGCCGTGGCCTTCCAAGTAGCTGGGACTACAAGCACCCACCAGGTGCCTGGCTAGTTTTTCTACATTTAGTAGAGACAGAATCTTGTTCTTGCTCAAGGCTGGTCTCCAACTCCTGAGCTCAAGCAATCCACCTGCCTTGGCCTCCCAGACAGCTGGGATTACTCAAAATTACTTAACATTTTAAGACTGAGTAGAAGTTAGCTAGATGAAGAGTGGGGAAATATAGTTCATGCAGGGAAATGGCAAATGCAAAGACCTGAATCTAGAACTGTAAGTTATGGTAGCCACCAGCCAAATTTCAGTATATTTAAATTAATTAAAATTTTATTTCCCTAGTCTCACTAGCCACAGTTCAAGTATTCATTTCCTTGTGTGTGACTAGTGGCTATTACATTGGACAGTGAAGGAACAGAATTTTTTCTTTTTCTTTTTAAATTTTATTTATTTATTTATTTATTTATTTATTTATTTATTTATTTAATTTATTGTTAAATCATAGCTGTGTACATTAGTGCAATCGCCTGTACCCATTCTAAGATGCACCATAGATGTGGCCCCACCCATTACCCTCCCTCTACCAAAACCTCCCCTCTCCCTTCCCCTTCCTTGACCCTTTCCCCATAGTCTTGTGCTATAGTTGGGTTATAGCCTTCACATGAAAGCTATAATTTAGCTTCATAGTAGGGCTGAGTACATTGGTACTTTTTCTTCCATTCCTGAGATACTTTGCTAAGAAGAATATGTTCCAGCTCCATCCATGTAAACATGAAAGAGGTAAAGTCTCCATCTTTCTTTAAGGCTGCATACTATTCCATGATATACATGTACCACAATTTGCTAGTCCATTTGTGGGTCGATGGGCACTTGGGCTTCTTCCATGACTTAGCAATTATGAATTGTGCTGCAATAAACATTCTGGTACAAATGTCTTTGTTATATTGTGACTTTTGGTCTTCTGGGTATAAACCTAGTACAGGAATTATAGGATCCAATGGCAGGTCTATTTTTAGGTCTCTAAGTATTCTCCAAACATCCTTCCAGAAGGAACGTATTATTGGGCATTC
>CAUYPK010051005.1:0-10464 GCA_963574355.1 Loris lydekkerianus
GTGCAATCAAGGGGTACAATGTGCTGGTTTCATATACAATCTGAAATATTCTCATCAAACTGTTCAGCGTAGCCTTCATGGAATTTTCTTAGTTACTGTATATAGGCATTTGTATTCTGCATTTAGTAAGTTTTGCCTGTATGCTGGCCACTGGGAACCCCATGACTCATGACCCAGACGTGCTTGCTGTCCTCAAAGACATCACATAGCACCTTCTGCACCTCCATTTTGGCCCCTCTAGTGGAAAATTCACTACATTCTCCCTCTCAGCTCCTGAAAAGAGCCTCTTTCACCTTCCAAATCCTGATCCCAAAGGTCCTGCTGCACAGGACATCTTCTCTACCTCGCAGACAGACCCGTTGCTCATTCCCTGGGCTCCCACCACTCCACAGTAAATTCTCTCCAATTCAGCACCCGCCACCCTGGGAGGTGCTGGCCTGTCCACAGCCCTGCCTCTCCTGTCATAGGATGCGCTTGGTGGGGCTCTGTGATGGTAGGAACCCTGTCTGTCTGATGAACTTCTGGTGCCCAGAGTCCGGCATTGCTTGACACCCTAAATCTAGTCTCCATACACACATTCATCCCTGCCCTCTCAGAGCTGCCATGCTCTCTCTTGCCCCTGGGACTCCGCAAATGTCTTTCTCTCCTCCTGGAACACCTTCTCCACCTTCCTCCCCCTGCCCAACTCTTATTAGCCATGACCCACCAGGTGCCACCTCCTTGTGAAGCTTTCCCTAACCCAGGAAGGTGGGCTGAGTGCCTCCTCTGAGCTCCCATAGCCGCTGTACCTCCTGTGACACCCTCCCCGCTCAGAGCGCAGTCGCAGTCAGGGACCAGCAGCACCAGCACCACCTGGAGTTTGTTGGAAATGCAGACTCTCAGGCCCCACCCGGACCTGCTGAGACAGAGTGCACAGTTTCACATGGTCCCTGGTGACTCCTGTGCAGTGTGAGGAACATAGCTGCCACACCACCCAGGTTGGAATCATCGATGCTTTTTGTCTCCTACCAGATGTGAGATTGTTCAGAGGGCAAGAAATATTTCTTTCCACCCCTTCCTACCTTCCATCGTAGAGTGCCAGACTTAGCAAATAAAAATACAGGACACCCAGTTAAATTTGAATTTCACCTGAACAACAAATAATTTTTTTTAGTATGAGTATGTCTTATGCAATATTCTGGACATAGTTATATAACAAAATAATTCATTGTTTCTCTGACATTAGAACTTACTTTTAATTTATATTAAGTGTACATTTAATTGGTATGTTGCCACAGCCCCACCTCAGCCCCTTCCCAGGACCTGACCTGCTTACAACAGGTGACCCACACACGTTTGCACAATGAAGCTTAAAACGGTAAACCAGAGGGAATCTCAGCCACACACCGATGAAGCTTGCTTGCGGTCTGCCTTCTGGGGTTGCTGCTCAAAGAAGATTGGAGAAAAGTACTTGAGAAACTCGAAGTCTGTGCACAAATGTGTTTGCTACTATAGTCACCACCACTACTGCCATTTCCCAAAGGACTCCACATGCATCTAAGCTAGACTTTTGAGCATGTAGGTATGTCAATAATTCCTTTTTCTTAAAATTTTGGATTAATTTGAGGGTACCTATGATCTGGTTACACTGTTTGCATTTGTAAGGTAAAGTCCAAGTTGTAGTTGTGTCCTTCACCCAGGACTGTGCTATATACCCTACATTGTACCTGTTAGCTGGGAACTTACCAAACCCCTCTCTCTATCCCCCCCCCCTTTTTTTTTCTTCAGACAGAGTGTCACTTTGTAGCTCTCGGTAAAGTGCCATGGCATCATGGCTCACAGCAACCTCAAACTCTTGGGCTCAAGATCTTCTTGCCTCAGCCTCCCTAGTAGCTGGAACTATAGAGGGCCACCACAGTGCTAGTTTTTCTATTCCTAGTAGTGATGGGGTCTTACTCTTGTTCAAGCTGGTCTTGAACTCCTGAGCTCAGGCAATCCACCTGCCTCAGCTCCCAAAGTGCTAGGATTACAGGTGTGAGCCACCACACCCACCTCCTACCCTCTTCTTGAATTTGATTGTGTTTTTTTCTCATGTGGGCCTATAGTTGTTAATCCATTAGTTCCAACTTAGTATCAAGTATGGGATGCTTGCTTTTCCATTCTTGAGTTACTTCATTTAAGAAAACGTCTCCAAATTCTTCCAGATAAATACAAAAGATGCGAGGTCTCCATCTTTTTTATGGATAAATAGAATTTCATGGTGTACACACACCACACTTTATTAATCCATTCCTGGGTTGATGGGCAGTTGGGTTGATTCCACATCTTGGCAATTGTGAATTGAGCTGCAATAAACATTCTAGTGTAGATGTCTTTATGATAAAATGATTTTTCTTCTTCTGGGTAGATACCTAGTAACAGGATCGCAGGATCAAACGGAAGGTCTGTTTTTAGGTCTTTGAGGATTTTCCATACTTTTTTCCAAAAAGGCTATATTAGTTTGCAATCCCACCAACAGGGTAAAGCATTCCCTTCTCCCCACATCCATGCCAGCATCTACAGCTTTGGGACCCTGCAATGTGGGCTATTCTCACTGGCATTAGAAGATATCTCAAAGTGGTTTTGATTTGCATTTCTCTGAGGATTAGAAAATATGAGCATTTTTTCACTTGTTCATTGGCCATTTGTCTCAATAAATGTTTTATGTTGCTCAGATCAATCTGGGTTTCGCACATTAGGGCAGATGACATAACATTAAAGCCATGTTATTGCTGTTGTTATCACCACTGCTGATATTGTTGCAGTATGCTACTTTATGAATCGCTGTGATTATTTTCCCAGGGCCCTGCGTAGCAGGTGCATGGAAGCTCTGCCTCCCCCTCAGGAACTGCAGCCATCAGTGGGTACCAAACCCAGAAGGTGAGTGTACTGACATCGGACCCTTTGTGGGAAAAAGAGATACAAGGTTAACTTCTGAGCCAAAGTCTAGGTCAGCAGCTCCCAGAGGGTGGTCCTTGGACCAGAAGCATTGATATCCCCTGGTAGCTTCTTAAAAATACAGATTCTTGGACGCCCTCCAGACCTCCTAAATCAGAAGCTCTGAGGGCAGGGCCCAGGAATCTGTGCTTTAATAAGCCTCCGGCTGCTTTCGTTCATCCTAAAGTTTGAGAATCACTGATCGGGGTGGATGCAAGTGACGTGGAGCTCTCAAGTCCCTTCCGGCCTGACAGCTGCCATTCTGCTGTGTTCACCAGAATCCAGGAGGATGAAACCAGGGGAATGGAGGCGAGAGATGGGTGCCAGGGGAGAGGAGAGTATCTCCTCCACTTAGTGTCCTGATCCCAAGGCCAGGATCCTCCTTGAATCCCAGGTATGCCAGGGAAAAAGCGAATTTGCGCAGGTGGAGATGCAAGGAGGTTGAGCACTTCAAGCAGAAGGAATAACATGCCAAGGTCCTGAGGCTTGGCAAGGGCAAGTTTGGGAAAGAGCGGGGCTCTGGGTCGGACTGGAATCTGTGGTAGGAGCAAAGATGGTTTAGAGCCAAAGCATTGCACCCCTGAGATGCCAAAGGACCCCTTTAGATTTTATCCAGCAGGGTTTTGAAGGTCTCTGAAGACTTTCGGCTAGGACAGAGGTATAGTCAGAGCTGCGCTTGTGTGGGATGAAGAAGGTGCAAAAAACTAAAAGCACAGCAAAGGTGTCTTTTTTCACTCACAGCAATAGAAAAATACAATGGGGACCTGTGACAGCCACGGTCATGACAGCTCCAGCTTCCCCAGGCAGGCCTCCACAGAGGGGTCCCACAGGGGCTGCGACCCAGTGGCACCTGTGGCCGTGGTTGGGCTCTCTGGAGGAGGTGGGACACACAGAAGGGGTAAAGGCAGATGGAATTCTTCCCTGCTGCCCTCCTGGCCTGTGGAGAGGAGCCTGTCCTTGGATATGGTCCTCTTAAGGTTCAGAGAAGAAGTGGGGGTGGGGGAAAAGGAAAGAAGAAATATTCACACCACCACTGTTCACTCTCACTGCCTTCCCCTGCCCAGCCCTGCCTCAGGGACGGAGGGGGACCTTCCTCTTCCTTTTGAGGAGCAATGAAGGTCAAAATTAGTGTGACACTTCATGGCTCCTTGTGGACTGGGAGCTTCAGGGCACAGGAGGATGTGCCATTCTCAAAAAAGGCTTCAGCAGTGGAGCCCTCTTGTGGCTCCACAGGCAGTGGACACCATTGAGAGGGTCTCAGGCAGGACAGCAAGGACCCAACACACACCCTTTTGATGGCAGAAAATACTCCTGAATGCAATGGAGACACCCCATGCATGAGGAGTCCAAAAATCACTGCACATATGGGGCTGGGGCGTCTGTACTTGAGGCTGGACCTTCAATGGCAGGTAAAGCAAGGGTCAGTGAACTGAAGGCCATCACTGTGCGTGTGCCTCCATGGTGCCCTGGGTTGGGGACACGTGAATTATGTGAGCAGAGTCCCTGGCATGAGGTAGGCACTCAATAAATGTTCGTTAACAAATGAATGTTTCACAAATGGGCACTGAGCATCCCTGTGATCCAGGTTCATTTGTGCTCCTGTGGACTCTTCCTCAATCCCTCAGGGACAGAGCCACTGATGCCCACAGCTCATGAAATTATGTCCTCTACTTTCCATAGATGTCTGGTCTCACCCTCTGAAGGAGCATCCCCTGGGAAGGGCCACGTTTTTACATCATAATGCAAAATACGAGAACTGGACTCTTCAAGACTTTGTCACTAACTCTCATTGACACTGTAGAGCTGGAGAAACAGAGCCCACTGGTGAAAAATGACTTGCCCCAAGTCACAAAGGGGATCTGGGTGGTAGAGAAAGTCTTGGCTTAGATCACTGAGAACTCTCAGACCCTTCTTTACTTAACAGAAGGAAAGGCATTGTCCTCTGTCCAGACTCTTCCCCTCTAGGTCCCGCATGGATGGGCTTCTTCCAGGCCCCATCCCCATAAATCAACACTCTCATCAAGAGCGAGAGAAATTCAAGAGCACCCTCATCTCCTGCACACCCCGTTATCAGTTCTCAAAGGCCCCTCTTGGAGGAGGGCTCTCCCAAGGACCTCCTGAAGCCACAAGGCTCTGACTCCCAACACAACACAGGCAGGGGTTCAGCCTTTTGGGCACAACCTGACTTCAGCACCCCGCCCCTTCCCGGCCCCCTCCAGACCCCTGTGGTGGGGACTTCACCATGCAGGAATTTTCTATCACACCATGAGCACCTCAGAGGAAAATCGGCAAAATTAATTGGAAATTAAAGCCACCAAATGAGCACTGAATTAAGAAACCATTAACTCCAAATGACTGCTGGAAGGAAGGGAAAGTTAATTACAAAGGCTGCCTGGTTATTTTGTGTGTTTTCTGCATCGCAGTTATTGTCTGCGATCCTGATGTCTGTGTCTGATCAGCATTCTGTGGCTCGGCATTGCCCTGGTGAGTGGCCGTCCCCAGGTGCGCCAGGGGCCAACTGAGGCATCGACGGAGGGAGCCTCCCCCTGCCAGAGGCTGGGCCTCCCCTCACACACCCTGCCTGATCTGCAGCAGCGTCTCCCCACAGCTGCCCCTGCCTTAGTCCCCTCTAAGGGAAGTCATTGTCAGTGGCATCCCAGGGAGTCCCTGCCCACACATTATCATTGCATAATGAGCACCACTATCCACTTCATTAGGCTCTGCTGGGGATCAGGATTAAACCCAGAGAATGGAAGAAGAACATGGCTTATTAGCCAAGGGGGCTGTGGAGGAGGAAGGGGGCTAAAAGTACCTCCCAGCTATGCCCCCGCCACCAAAAGCAACTCTGGCCCAGCGTTCCTCTCTCCCCGGGAGCAATCTACAGCAGTGGAGATGGCTGTAGAATGGAAGATTCGTGAAGGCAGGGGTTTTTATTGTTCTGTTCACCTTTCTGTCTCCAAGTATCTAGAACTATGAGCCAAAGGACAGAAACTGTGTGGAATGGCCTTCCAATTACTGGAAGCCAGGCTATTTCAACTGAAGGACATGGCTGAGGCTGCCATCATCTTGCACCGGTTTTATGACGAGCCTCCTAGATGGTTCTTATATCTAATCTTTTATTGTCTTCTCCCTGTCGCCTTCTCTCTTTTATGTCCCAAAGTAACTTTTCTAAACTCCAAATTGGATCACACTCTCCCCAGCTTACTGTTCTTCCACAATTCTTTGCTGGCTGCAGAGTAAACCACAAAAGTAGAAAAAGTGTCCAACCTGGCACTGAAGACCCTCAGAGATCTATAGTCCCCCAAATGCCCCTCCTGCAGGAAGCCCTCCCTGACCACTTGGGCCCACCATGACCCTGAGTTCCTCCTTACTGTGACTTTCTGGGTCATGTATTTAGCACATAACAAAACACTGTCCAATACTTCAACTCTTTGGTGTCCTATGAGTGGTTCCCCCCTCCATATTGATTATAATCTTCTTGACTAAATGAATTACTGTTTTCTTGGGGCTCCCACAGAAAGCCCAGGGGAGGGCTAAGAATATAGCAACATCTTTACAGAGGACA
The DNA here is from genome assembly GCA_963574355.1 of Loris lydekkerianus. Taxonomy (NCBI): domain Eukaryota; kingdom Metazoa; phylum Chordata; class Mammalia; order Primates; family Lorisidae; genus Loris; species Loris lydekkerianus. The sequence continues at coordinate 6,521 of CAUYPK010051005.1, forward strand.
CTGATAGGTCAATTAATTTATTGGTTCCCCCCCCCCCCTTACCCTCCACCACATTCTCTTATCACCGCTCTCGGCATATCTCTGCTCACTAATTCTCACACTATCTTGTAGGCATTGATTTTCTCATCTGGTCTCATCCCCTGGGCTGTGGGATCTTTGGGAACAGGGGACAAAATGACCCTTCTTTCTGAATCCCCGGCAGCCGGCCCAGTGCCTCAGTAAATAAGAGGATGATGCCTCCCTGGCAAAGTCTTATCTGTACCTTCCATAGCATCGGTTCATTCATTTGTTTGTTCAGCAAGTGTTTATTAAACATTGACTATGTGTCAGATACTAGGTTAGACATTGGAGACAGAGCAAGGGGGGGAAGACAAGTGGAGTGGACATCTTCATGTCTCTTCCTCTCCGTGAATTTCTCGTGACTGGGAACATGCCTGACTCACCTCTGCAGTCCCATCACTTAGCACAGTGCTTACATGAAAAGTGTTCACTCACTGTCTACTGAATTCATTTAGTAATACATCTAATTGGCTTCATCCCCCTTTTAAGCCTGAGGTGGTCTCTCACTGACCCTATGGGATTTGGGAGAAATGAGAGTTGCTCTAAGGCTGGGGCTGGAGAAGCCACCTAAAGGCCAGATCTTTGGGAAGAGGTTTTCATTCAACAAACACTGCCTGCAGACATCCCTGCTGGGGAGCCCCTAGTCTAAGAGAGGAGACAAAGATGAGAGAGAGAGAGACCCTGGGATAATGGCAGGGTCAGAGGGACAGTGGGACATTGGGTTGTTCCAGGGAGAGTGACAGCACAGACGACAGGGTGCTTTCTTCTGTTCTGAGCGTAGAAAAGGGACTTCCCAGAGGAGGGGCCTCTTGATGTGGGGAATGAATCAGAAGTATGCCATGCAGACAGAGTGGGAAAGACAGAGGGAACGGAAGTGTGAACATGTAATGAAGCCCTGGGACAGTTGGGGAAGTGCTGGTGGCAGCTCCACGTGGCCAGAGCTCTTGACATAAAGGGGGAGGGGTAAGGCCAAAGGGCAGACCAGAGTGGGGGTATATTTCAGCCTAGAAAGCAACGTGGGCTTTACATTGTAAGCTGGGAGTGACTTGGTCATTGTCATAGGCCCTTGAGAAGACAGCAGAGAAGGGAGAAGTGATATTAATACAACCGCAGCAGGTGAGGGGAGGTGTTTCACCTGATAGGAGCATTTTCCTAGGTGGAACACCCCTCTGCCACTCTGTCCAGGTGAGTGACCTCACGGACATCCACACACCCTCTCCACCACGTAGCCTGAGCCAAGCCAGCCCAGTGCCCCACTCCCCCGGTCATAGTGACTGGCTCAGAGACGATCAGTGATCCCACCTGCATGTCTGTCACTCAATCTGGGCCCCCGAGACTCAAGTCTGCGCCCTTTTGTAAGAACTAAGAGGACCTCTCTTTCTGCTGAGGAAGTGGAAAGGACACGGCTGACGCTGTCTGTTGCCCTCTGCCCACCATGGGGTAAGGCAGACCCAAATAAAGCTGAGACTGAGGAATGCGGAGCTGAGAGGGGCCCTGTGGCCGAGCACTGCGGGCTTCATGACGTGCCAGGAGCAGAAACATCTACTTCTGGAATTTGCAGCAGAATTCTTTTTGTGAAGAATATATTAAGTTAATTTGGATCAGGTTTCTGTTATTTGCAACTAAAAAAAGTCCATACACACTAAGAAAGGTTTTAATGAAGTTTGAGTCTCCTGGGGTGAGTACAGAGTTAACCACTGACATTTGGTGACCAGACCCCAAAAAAGGTATTTAAAAGACATTTATTTAAATGTTTAAAAGAGATTTTCTGAGAAACATACAAACACAACTGAACACTTCACAAGCCACTTTACACAATAAAACAGGCAGTGATACGGATTTCTGTGAACATAAAACCCTCAGTTATACTAACGACAGTTGCACAGGTGTGATGAGCAAATTATATATTCACAAAGAAAGAGGCCAAAAAGCAAAATGTATAAACATATATCACTATGATTGGTAACTGTGTACACCTAGCTTTATAACTACAGTCATCTGAAATACCATGATGGCTAGGTATGGTGGCTCACTCCCGTAATCACAGCACTTTGGAAAGCTGAGGGGGGAGGATCGCTTGAGCTCAGGAGTTTGAGGCTGCAGTGAGCTATGATGATGCCACTGCACCCCAGCCCAGGTACTAGAACAAAAACAAATAAATAAGTTAAATAAATAGGCTTGGCGCCGGTAGCTCAAGTGGCTAAGGTGCCAGCCACATACACCAGAGCTGGTGGGTTCAAATCCAGCCCAGGCCTGCCAAATAACAATGACAACTACAACCAAAAAATAGCTGGGCATTGTGAAGGTTGCCTGTAGTTGCAGCTACTTGGGAGGCTGAAACAAGAGAATCGCTTAAGCCCAGGAGTTGCAGGTTGCTGTGAACATCAAGGGCGACAGCTTAAGGCTCTGTTTCAAAAAAAAAAAAAAAGTTAAATAAATAATTAAATAAAATTTTTTAAAATAAATAAAGGAAATACTGCAATGGACAACCTACGTCTTTTGAAGAGATCAGTCAAAACAGGCTGGGCCACCACACATATGCAGTCCCCCAAAGAGCCAAGATCGCAAGAAATTTTATCTCTCACAAATGCAAAGGTACAAAGAGAATGTCTTCGTTTATCAAGGAAGTTTGGATGTTTTCACATATACACACAATACGTGCACACAAAATCAGCATCGTAATAATGCACTTTCATGGAGTCAAATTTGAAAAAAATGCATAAAGCAAATTAGAACTCTCTAAAAGTCTACATAGTTTATCCCTCCAGTATTGAAAAGGATGCAAAGTAGAAATACCTGGCACGGTGAATTGGCACTAGGTGAGGGCTGACTGAGGTCACATGTGATTGAATAATCTGGCAGGGGAGATTTCTCATATTTTCTGCCTGCATTTTCCCTCCTCAGATCTTCAAAAAACTTGCTGCCTTGTGCTTAGAGAGTGGTTGTGCTCTTCAAATCCTGTAAGTACATATGCTGTCCATTTGAAAGTCTGGTTATTGCTCAGCTGTTCAATTAAGTGATTTTTCTGCTTTTGCAGCACCAATAATAATTAGCCTTTAAACTTTTATCTTTCACCATTAAGTAGGCTTGTCACTTAACTTATCGCAGCCTTTTTGCAAGGGAACAGTTTCACAGATCTTTCCATTGTGTTGTAAGGACTTCAGGAAGAAGGAATGACATTCAGCTTCCCCAATACCAAATCTGTATTATTCAAGGTTCTCCGGAAAGACGGAACCAGCAGGATATTTATGTAGCTATATGACGGGACTCATTAGGGGAATTGGCTCACACAATTATGTGGCTAAGAAATCGCATGACAGGCTGTCTGCAACCTGGAGACTCTGTGATGCCAGTAACGTGGCTCAGTCAAAGTCCAAAGGCCTCAGAGCCAGGGAAGCTCATAGTGTCACTCTCAGTCCTAAGGCAAAGCCTCAGGCCCTGGGGAGCCACTGGTGTAAGCCCTAGAGCCCAAAAGCCAATGAGCCTAGAGTTCTGATGTGCATAGCAGCAGAAGAAAAGTCTGTCCCAGCTCAGAGAGAGACTAATTTCATTTCTGTATTTGTTCTCTCCAGGCTCCTGGCCACATGGGTGGTGCCCACCAACATTGCGGACAGATCTTCCCCACCTGGTCCACTCAGAGTTGCACTGTAACCTCCTGTGGAAATGCCTTCACAGACACTGACAAAATAATGCTTTGCCAGGCTGCTAGATATTCTTTAAGCCAGGGGTGGCGAACAAGTTCGACTACACGCTCGGAGATCTCTCCTCAGAGGTCCCTCCTCAGAAGCAGCATAACAAAATCCAAACTTGGCAAAGAGCCACAGTGTACAAAATAATGATAAGAGGCAAAGAGCCGAAATTCATTTTGGCCGGGAGCCGCATGC
>CAUYPK010051006.1:0-14233 GCA_963574355.1 Loris lydekkerianus
TGTAAAAGACTGAAACTGGACCCACACCTTTCCCCACTCACAAAAATTGATTCAAGATGGATAAAGGACTTAAATTTAAGGCATGAAACAATAAAAATCCTCAAAGAAAGCATAGGAAAAACACTGGAAGATATTGGCCTAAGGAAAGACTTCATGAAGAAGACTGCCATGGCAATTGCGACAACAAAAATAAACAAATGGGACTTCATTAAATTTCATTTATTTCTGATTTAATTTTGATTTTTTTTTTTTGTTCTATGACATGTGGGATTGGATTGCTCATCTTCTTCCATTTCCTTAAGATGATTAACTATTTTTAAAATCTTTATTAAATCATAGTTGTGTACATTAATGGATTTATGAGGTACAATGTGCTGATTTGATATATAGTGTGAAATGCTGACATCTAACTGATTAACATAACCATCTCCTTGCTTACTTATCTGTTGTGGTAAGACACTCATACTCTATTATTAACAGTTTAGAAATATATTATTGCATTATGCACATTAGCTTATGTACCCTCAAATACCCTCCCTCCTGATGCCCTCCTCCTCTCCTTCTCTCTCCTTTTCTTCCCTCCTTCTTTCTGGACTATAGTTATGTTTTATCATTCCTATCAATGTGTAGGTGATTATACACTAATTTCATAGTCGTACTTTTTTCAATTCTTGAGATAATTTACTAAGAAGAATATTTTCCAGTTCCATCCAGGTAAACATAAAGGATGTGAAGTCACCATCTTCTTTTTTTATTGTTGGGGATTCATTGAGGGTACAAGAAACTAGGTTACACTGATTGAATTTGTTAGGTAAAGTCCCTCTTACAATTGTGTCTGGTCCCCCAAAGGTGTGTAACACACTGAGACCCCACCCCTCCCTCCTACTCTGTCTCTGCTCTTTTGTTCCTCCACCCCCTACCTCCTTGTATCTCTCTCTCTCCTCTCCCCTTCTTTCACCCCTTACCATGTACTAGGTCATTAATTGTCCTCATATCAAAATTAAATACATAGGGTTCATACTTCTTCATTCTTGTGATGGATTACTAAGAATAATGTCTTCCATTTCCATCCAGGTTAATGCAAAAGATGTAAAGTCTTCATTTTTTAATGGCTGAATAGTATTCCATAGTATACATATACCACAGCTTGTTAATCCATTCCTGGGTTGGTGGGCATTTAGGCTGTTTCCACATTTTTGGAGATTGTAAATTGAGCTGCCATAAGCAGTCTAGCACAAGTATCCTTATGATAAAAGAATTGTTTTTAATTAATAAAAATAATTTTTTTAATTAATAAAAATAAGTAATGGGATTGCAGAATCAAATCAGAGGTCTAGCTTGAGTTCTTTGAGAGCTCTCCATACTTCCAAAAGGGTTGTACTAGTTTGTAGTCCCACCAGCAGTGCAAAAGTATTTCTTTCTCTCCACATCCATGCTGTTATCTGCAGTTTTGAGATTTTGTGTTTAGGGCCATTCTCACTGGGGTTTGATGATATCTCACGGTGGTTTTGATTTGAATTTGTCTAATAATTAGGGATGGTGAGCATTTTTTAATATGTTTGCTAGCCATTCGTCTGTATTCTTTTTTTTTTTTTTTTTGCAGTTTTTGGCTGAGGCTGGGTTTGAACCTGCTACCTTCGGCATATGAAGTCAGCACCCTATCCCTTTGAGCCACAGGCCCTGCCCTCTTCTGTATTCTTTAGAGAAGATTCTATTCATCTCTTTTGCCCATTGATATATGGGATTGTTGGCTTTTCATGTGGATTAATTTGAGTTCTCTATAGTTTCTCGTTATTAAGCTTTTGTCTGATTCCAAATATGCAAATATGCCTTCCCATTGTGTAGGTTGTCTATTTTCTTTAGTTTTTGTCTTTTGGCTGTACAGAAGTTTTTCAGTTTAATTAAATCCTATTTGTGTATTATTACTATTGTTGCTATTGCCATGGCAGTCTTTCTCATAAAGTCTTTTCTCAGGCCAATATTTTCCAGTGTTTTTCCTATTCTTTGAGAATTTTTATTGTTTCATGCCTTGAATTTAAGTTCTTTATTTATCTTGAATCAATTTTTGTGAGTGGATAAAGGTGCAGGTTCAGTTTCAGTCATTTACATGTGGATATACTATTTTCCCAGCTCCATTTATTGAATAGGGAGTCTTTTCCACAGTGGACGTTGTTGTAGGGTTTATCAAAGGTTAAGTAGCTGTAAGTTGCTGATTTCTTTTTTGGATTTTCTGTTCGATTCCAAATGTGTATGTCTCTATTTTTGTGCCAGTACCATGCTGTCTTGACCACTATGGCCTTGTAGTACAGCCTAAAATCTGATATGGTGATATGCCGGGCTTTGTTTCTATTACTAAGAACTGCTTTAGCTATATGGGTATTTTTCTTGTTATACAAAATGCAGAATCATTTTTTCCAAGTCTTGAAAGTAGGGTGTTGGTATGTTAATAGTGATGTCATTGAATTGGTAAATGTCTCCAGGAAGTATACACATTTTAACATTATTAATTCTTCCCAGCCATGAGCATGGTATGTTCTTCAATTTGTTAATGTACTATGCTATTTCTTTTCTTATTCATAATTTTCTTTATAGAGGTCCTTCACCTCTTTTGGTAGGTATATTCCAAAGTATTGCATTTTGTTTGAGGCTATGGTGAAGGTAGTTGAATCCTTAATTAACCTCTCATCTTTGCTGTTGTTTGCATATAGAAAGGCAACTGACTTGTGGACATTGTTTTTATATCCTGATATTACTGTATTTTTTGATGACTTCCAAGAGTCTTGTGGTTGAGTCTTTAGGGTTCTCTAAGTATAAGGTCATATAATCAGCAGAAAGGGAGAGTTTGACCTCCTGTGCTCTGATTTGGATGCCCTTTATTTTCTTGTCCTGTCTAATTGTATTGGCTAGAACTTCCATCACTATGTTAAATAGTAAGGGTGAAAGAGTACAAACTTGTCTGGTTTCAGTTATAAGAGGAAAAGCTTTCAGTTTTACTCCATTCAGTAAAATATTAGCCGTGTGTGTTTGTCATAGATACCTTCCATCAGTTTCAGAAATGAGCTACCTGTGTCTATACTCCTCTGTGTTCTAATTAGAAAAAGATGCTGGATTTTATCGAATGCTTTTTCTGCATCTATTGAGAGAATCATATAGTCTTTGGTTTTGCTACTGGTGACATGATTAATAACATTTATAGACTTGCGTATATTAAACCAGCCTTGCATTCCTGGGATGAAAGCTACTTGATCATGATGTATGTCTTTTTTGATAATAAGCTGTAATCTATTGGCTAAGATTTTGTTGAGAACTTTTGCTTCTGTACTCATTAGTGAAATTGGTCTGAAGTTGTCCTTTTTAGTTGGGTCTTTTTTGCTGATTTTGGTATCAGTGTGCTGTTTGCTTCATAGAACATATTGGGGAAGACTCCTTTTCCCTCAATTTTTTGGAATAATTTCTGCAGTACAGGAATAAGTTTTCTTTGAAAGTTTGATAAAATTCTGGAGTGAAGTCATCTGGACTAGGGAATTTTTTTGTTGTTGTTGGAAGATATTTATTGTTTCTTTGATCTCAGTGCTTGAAATTGGTCTGTTCAGGATATCTATTTCATCTGGGTTAAGTCTAGGGAGAGGATGTGATTCCAAATATTGATACATTTCCTTCACATTGTCAAATTTCTGGGCATAAAGTTTCTGGTAGTATTCAGAGATAATCTCTTGTATCTCTGAGGCATCAGTTGTTATTTCCCCTTCGTCATTTCTGATTGAGGTTACTAGAGATTGTACTTTTTTATTTCTAGTTAGTTTGGCCAAAGGTTTATCTATTTTATTTATTTTTCAAAAAAACAACTCCTTGTTTCATTAATTTTATGAATGATTCTTTTGTTTTCAATTTCATTAATCTCTGATTTAATTTTGGAGATTTCTTTTCTTTTGCTGTGTTTAGGCTTAGATTGTTCTTCTTTTTCCAATTCCATGAGATGGCTTATGATTTTTTTGATATGCTCTCTTTCTGTTTTTCAAATGTAGGCTTCTAATGTGATAAATTTTCCTCTCAGGACTGCTTTTGCTGTATCCCATAGGGTTTGGTAACTTGTGTTATCATTGTTGTTATACTTAAGAAAGTTAAAGTTTTCCTTTTTTTATTTCTCCCTGAACCCAACTGTCATTCAGCATAAGGTTGTTTAACTTCTATGCCTTTGTGTGAGGTTGAGTATTTTTGTTGGAGTTGAGTTCCACTTTTAGTGTATTGTGGTCTGAGAAGATGCAAGGTAGAATTTTAATTCTTTTGATTCTGTTGAGGTTTGTTTTGTGTACTAGGATATCATCAATTTTGGAGAATGTTTTATGGGGTGATGAGAAGAATGTATATTCTTTATATTTGGGATGGAGTTTTCTATAAACATCTATCAAGCACAGTTGTTCTAGGGTCTCATTTAAATCTCTAATATCATTGTTTAATTTCTGTTTCGAGGATCTTTCCAGCTTTGAGAGAGGGGTGTTGAAGACCCCTGTTATTATGGTACTATAGGATATCATATTGCTAAGACTAAGCAAGGTCTTTTTCAAGAATCTGGGAGCATTTAAATTGGGTGCATAAATATTTAGAATTGAAATGTCTTCTTGTACTTTTCCCTTGACCAATATGAAGTGACCATCATTGTCTTTTTTGACCTTAGTTGTTTTGAACCCACATGTATCTGAAAATAAGATCGCAACCCCTCTTTTCTTCTGAATTCCATTTGCCTGAAAAATTGACTTCCAACCCTTAACTCTGAGTTTTAATTTGTCTTTTGACATGAGGCCTGTTTCCTGGAGACAGCAAATAGCTTGTGATTTTTAATCTAATCTCTTCAGTGGGGAATTTAAGCCATTGGCATTTATTGAGATAAATGATAAGTGTGGTAGTGTTCTATCCATCTTATTTTGTGAAAGCCCATTGCTTAGTTTTGTCTTTTGTATCATTGTGGAAACTAGATTCTGTCCTTTAATGTCCAGGTGTTTACTTTGCTGAAGGCCCACTGTGATGGTCACTGTAAAATCTTTCCTGTAAATCTGGTCTTCCTGTGGCAAATTTCCTCAATGTTTGCATATCAATAAAAGATTTGATTTCTTCATCAATTTTAAATATTAGCTGAGCAGGATATAGAATTCTTGGCTGGATATTGTTCTGTTTAAGTAGATTAAAGACAAATGACCATTGTCTTCTGGCTTGAAAAGTTTCATTAGAGAAGTCCGTGGTCACCCTGATAGATTTGCCCCTGCAGGTCAGTTGATGCTTACTCCTGGCAGCTTTCAAAATCTTTACTTTTGCCTTGACTTTAGATAGATTCATCACAATGTGCCTTGGAGAGGCTCTATTTGAATTGAGATGGCCAGGGGACCAATATTCCTCTGAAAGGAGTATGTCAGAATCTTTGGTGATATTTGGAAATTTTTCATTTATAATATTGCCTAGAATAGCTTCCATTCCTCTGGGGCATTCTTCTTCCCCTTCTGGGATACCTATAACTCATATGTTTGAACACATCATAGAGTTTCATAATTCTGTCAGTAAATGTTCTGCTTTCTCTCTCTTCTTTTCTGCCTCTTTAACTATCCAAGTTATCTCCAGAGCTTTATCCTCTACCTCTGAGATTTTTTCTTCTGCATGATCTAATCTATTGTTGATACTTTCTATTGCATCCATAAATTCCCTAATTACTGCTTCAGTTTCTTCAGCTCTGCTATATCCCTTCTATTTTCTTTGTACCATTCATCTCTTATTTGATTCTATTATTGGATTTCCTTTTGGTTATTTTCCACTTATCAGCAATTTCCTTCATTGTTTTCATCATCTATATTTTAAATTCCCCTTCTTTCATTTCTAACGTTTCTTTATAGGAGGAATCCTCTGCTGTATCTACCTCACTATACCTAAAAGGGGTTACTCTGGACTGATATTTTATGTTACCAGGATTTTTCTGATAATTCTTCATGAGTGCTTTCTTGTATCTGTTTCCTTACCCTAATTATCCTTTCACTTCTTGATCTTTAAATTACTGGGCCACTGGCCTAAAGTTTTAATGAATTTCTTTGTCAAGGGACCAGAAAGATGAGAATGTTGAAGAGTAAGAAGGGAAAAAAAAATTAAAGAGAAAGATAAAAGAGAAAGAAGAGAGTGTGAGTAAAAGGAATTATTGTAAAAAGTAAAAAAGGCACCAATAGAAAGAAACAGGAGTAATACAGGTGTATAGTAGAGTACTATGACCCGATCTTGAAGACCCCCTACCTCTGGGGGTGCTGGGTTGGGTGATTCCCTTGAGGTCAACAGCTCTTTTCTTGCCAGATCAGACACAGTACCCAACCTCCACCAGGTAGAGAAGAAAACCAAAAATATTATACATCAAACTGAAATAAACAAGCAAAAACCCTTGTGGGATAACATTGGGAGGAAAAAAATATAATAGGGGCATAAACACTGGCAAAAATTAAACTCTAATTGCTAAAGAAGGCAAAAATGGAAAATAGTATTTAAAGTACAATAGTGAAATAAAGAGAAAAAAAAGAAAAATAATAATGCCAAGAAAAAATGTTGAACCCTCCCCCCCCCAAAAAAAACCCCCAAACCAAAGAATAAAACAGTATATAGATCTTGCTGTATATTGTCTTGGCAACAGGTGATGTTCTGAAGTATAAGATGTTAATCACAATGTTGATACAGCTGTATGAGATGGAGACTGAAGGCCTCTGTTGATCTCTCAGACTCCACAGGCTTGGGAGCCCCAAAGTCTTCTCATCCCACTTAAAAGATACTCCAAACTATGAACCTTGCCCAAGCAGAAGCTTTCCAAGGAAATAACTTATCCCTGGGATATTTCCTGGTGTGGCTGTCTGCTTATTCAGTGTGCCAAGTCCAGTCTCCCCCACTATTCCCCTGAGGACAAAGACTGTTAATCTGTCACACTTGTATCAATGCAATTCCCAAGCATCTCAGTACTCACCTTTGGGCAGCTCAGTCACTAGATTGCTTGCCCAAGGTCTCCCAGTTGATCTCCATGCTGCAACACACTGGGGAAGATCTCCCACAGCAGCTGTGCAGACAGCCCACAGCTGAACTATATTAGCTACTTTCAGGCTCACCAGCTCAGACTGGGGCCCTGATAAAAGCCCAAAGTTGTCTGCACACACTGGCCCAATATCTCCCAAGGCAGTTAAATCAGTTGCCCAAGTCCAAGAAAAGCTAAACCGCCCGCAGGTAAGGATTTTCCTGTCTGCAGTCTTGCTGTTGCTATGGGTACAGCTGCAGGCAGCCTCCAACCAAACAAATGCACCTAAAGTTTGCCAGTTTTCCGCCTCTTTGATCCTCCTCATTGGGTCCAGAAGTCTCTCACCTGCTTTCTGTGTCACCAAAGGGAAGGATCTGGGCAAAACCCACCACCCAGAGATGCCTAGAGTCTTCTCTAGCCACTCTCACTGACCTGCCTGCACAGAAGCTGTTACTCTGCCACCCTGATTTTTCATATTGCAATGGAAGTTTTATGCATCAAAATCAGGCAAGAAAAGGCAATCAAGGGTATCTATGTATGGTCAGAGGAGATCAAACTTCTCAGGTTATATAATTGTATATCTGGAAAACCCCAGGGATTTAAGTACAAAACTCTTAGAAGGGATCAAGGAATAAAGCAGCATCATGTTACAAAATTAATACTCACAAATATGTAGACTTTATATATACTAATGATAGCTGAAGATGTTAACAAATGAACAAGATACAATGCTCATGGCTGGGAAGAATCAACATTGTTAAAATGTCTATACTATCAAAAGCAATATGCAATTTTACTGCAATCCCTGTTAAAGCACTACTGTCATACATTAAAGACCTTGAAAACATAATACTACTTGAAAACATTATATATGGAATCAGAAAAAACTTCAAATAGCCAAGACATTACTCACAAATAAAAACAAATCAGGGTGAATCACTCCACCAGATCACAGACTACTATAAATTGATAGTGATCAACAGCATGGTACTGGCAGAAAAACAGAAAGGTAGATGTGTGGAACAGAATATAGAACCAAGACATGAACCCAGCTACTTACCATCATTTGATCTTTGATAAGCCAATCAAAAACATTCAGTGTGGAAAAGTCTTCATATTTAACAAAGTTTCTGGGTGAATTAGCTAGTGACCTGTAGAAGACTGAAACTGAACTGACACCTTTCACCATTAGGAAAGATAGACTCTCACTGGATAAAAGATTTAAACTTAAGACATAAAACTACAAAAATACTAGAAGAAAGGGCAGGTAAAATACTTGAGGAAATTGGCCTGGGAGAATATTTTATGAGGAGGACCCCCCTAGGCAATTGAAGCAACACCAAAAATACATTATTGTGACCTGACCACTGACCACTGACCGGAGGCCTCGTGCCCAGGAAAGAGGAGGTTTTTCAGGGTGGAGGCAAGATAGATGGCTAAAGCCAGCTTTCCACAGAGGCTCCCGCCCATAAGGAGAGTTTAAGGACAGAAATTTATCAAGTAACCTGGTGGATTAGAGCTGCACCAAGAGAGAAGGTTGAAGAACGCACATCAACCATGCTGAGGCAAGCTGCAACACCATGAATACAAACAAAAGGTACAAAATCTATTGGCAAGTGGAAGAGAGTCCCCTTTCTCATGAGAATGGCTCAGAGTACTCCATACAAACAAACAAGCAGAATTCAAAAGTCCTTTCATTATATCCCATCAGAGAGACTTTCTAAAAACTGGACCTACTTTCCCTACTAGGGTGCCATGGCATTCTCCTGCCACACATAAAACTGTGTAAAACTGTATATACTCTCTACCTGAAATTCTGACTCCCAGCACTCCCTTCCACTCTCACTCTGAGGTCTGGAAGCCTGTCCCCCACAAGTCCAGATTCTTGGGTATTTTCTTGAGAGGTGTGGACAGAATGTGGACTTCTGCTGGTTAGTACTGATTCTGCAGCACAGGAGTAAGAAGTGGACGGTCGGCTGAGAGGGAACCATGCAGGAGTGCCCGGTGCCCCGAGGCAGAGAGTAGTAGCCATTTTTGGCAACAATAGGGCTCACCCCTGGATATTCCAGAGTCACACTCCCTGTCTCTCTGGGCAACCAGAGGAGGCTGGGCATCTCTGGTGGCAGCCACTGGTGGAGCACATCTGGGATGGAAATGCAGGCCCCTTGATTAAAGGGTTTGCCTGAGGCTGACCGGCCTGGGCAGAGCACAGGGACTAGAATATGCATGTGCAGAGCTGGCAGATTCTCAAAGTGGGGCTGACCCAGAGGACCACTTTACTGAGCCTAAGACTACCCAGCCTTCAGGGAATAATTAGGTGAGACAAAGGAGAACAGTCAGAGGCTGGAACTGACAGCTGACTGCCATGGCAGCCAAGATCAGGCAGCATCACACACAGGGCCTGAGGCATAGGTTCTGTGACTGTAACAGCCTCTTTTCTGTGGGGGACAATGGCTGGGAAAGAAACAAATTCTGCAAAGTTTTTCTGTTCCATCAGTAACATCAATCAGTGGTGGGGCTGGAACTGAGTGAACAGCCCCAGCCTCCCTTAAGCACCTGAGGTTGTCAGGCCTCACCTCCCCCTGACGGATAGAGGCAGAGAGCAGCAGCATGGCTGAGGAGACATAGATCTCCCTGTGATTCAGGCAGGTGCAAATGCCTGGAGTAGCTTCTCATTCAGGGAAACTGGGTCGGAGCCCCGTGGGGTTATCAGTGACTGAGTGTGATAGAGGTGCAAGGTGGAAAAGGAGGCATCAAACTTCCCAGACTAATATATTTGCTGGGTGGGTCCTCCTGATCTCATGGAGCACCAGAGCAAGTCATATTTGAGTTGTCAGCAGACCCCTGTGATCTAGTTGCCGCAGACCTTTTAAACTCTCCCACCTGAGAGAGGTGCTGACTGAGACAATTGATTTGGACCTTTTGAACTGAGCCAATTGCCCAAGGACTATCCAAGTGGTGCCCTGGGTGTGTGGTTGTGGGAAAGTTTTCTTTTCCTTTTCCAATTGTTGACTGTGGGGGGGAGGAGTGACTTAATTGCTGGTATTTCTCCACAGCTGAGACTTCATCCCAGAGTAACTATTTCACTAGGGTAGGACAGAGACAAGTGGAAAACAAGACAGAGCCACTTAACCCCAACACACCAAGCAGATCTCCAGTTTCTCAGGCCATAGCACTGTACAGGCCTGTGCCAAAGCTCCAGGGGAAAGGGTGCAGACACCAGTGCCAGATTTTGGGAAAAGGGCTAGTTAATCCCTACTTCTGGACCTCCCAAGCCAACTTCCCTTTATCTGCTCATTTAGTCAAATGGTGTAAAATAATCATGGGGAGGAATCAGAGGAAAAACACCAGTAACATGAATAACAAGAGTAAATCAACCCAAGGAAAGATATGGCAGATGGAACAGAAGATCCCATTCATAAACAGATGGCCGAAATGTCAGAAATCAAATTTTGGGAGGAGCAGAGCATGATGGGGGTCAGGCCCACCTCTCCCAAGCCATCAGGTGAGAGGAAAAACGGTCTAGACCTTCCCTGTGTGTGGATTATTGGAGTAGACGGACAGCTAAAGATGCTCAGCAAACTGACGGATTGCTTTTCATGAGGGGTAATTTAAAACCACAGACTCTGTTGTAGACATTCTTCCCTACTGGGCAGTGCTGGCCAGCAGGCCCCTCCCCCACAGAGGGCAGCAGCTTGTAAATGCTGACAAAACACAATTGACAAATATTTATTCCTGAACTGAGGGAGGCATCCGAAAGGAGAGCCAGTCCAAACCATGGGGAGCTGGGTAACCTGTTAGACAATTGAGGGGAAGGGATCCCGCCCGGATCAGACATTTTGAACTACCCAAAAGGGCAGGCATCTTTTCCCCAGGTGTTGGAAGGGGCTGGTGGTTCAGGCTGCATGGCGAACTGGCGGGTGCCGCCCCAGAAGGGAAACTCTGAAGAAGCTGCAAACCCGGCTTTGGCCACGGGAACTGCCGCTGAAGTCGCGAACCCGGCTTTGGCTGCGGGAACCTCTGCGGGAGCTGCTAACCTGCTGGCAACCGCTCGAACTCAGCAGCACCTCCCCCACGCACAGCCTGATTGTAGTCACCAGCTTGTGGGAGAAACTGGGAGCAGAGTGGAAAAATTTGAGAAATGTGGACTCCTGCATTGAGAGGGAGGGTCGGTTGCAAGTGCTGTCTGGAGAAGAACAGTCGAAGTTACACAATTCTTAGGCGACAAACTTTTACAGAAATTCCAAAATGGCAATCGGCCATGGAAGGTGGTTACCATGGTAACAGTATAAACTGTGAATCAGGTATAAGCCTGAGAACCACTCACAGCGCCACCTGGTGTCCGGAAAGTATATTGCAGTATGAATACATTTCTACGAAGGTTGATCTCTACGGCAGAAGTATAGTGTATAGTTGTATATTTCTACATGCAAGAGTATTTTTGTACTCTTTGGTGCCTTTTTTTGTTTTCTTCCTTTTTTCTTGCTTTGTTTTGTTCTGTTTTTTTTTCTCACCATTTTCTTGGAGAAGCTTTTGATAATTTTTTTTATTACTTTTTATATAGATATATTTTTTAATTCTATGTTTTCTAATTTCAATTTCTTCTTTCTTCTATTTTAACATTTATACTAACACCACTTTTATCTCTCTCTTTTTTCTCTTTCCTTTCTTTCTTTTAATTATTGTACGCTTATCATCATTTTTATTGCAGTTGTTTTTATGTTGCTGTTGTCGTGGGTGTTGTCTGTATGTCTATGTGTTTCCGTCTGTTTCTGGTAACCTTTGTATCTGTTTATTTGTTCATTTGCTCTCAACGAGCTTGGTGTTACAATCTGCAACTCTGAGCTCCCAGAATTCCCCTCCACTCTCACTCCGTGGCCTGGAGGCCTGCCGGCCAGGAGTCCAGATTCTTGGGTGAACTCTCGAGAGGTGTAGACAGGACCTGGACTGCAGCTGGCCAGTGCTGATTCTGTAGCACAGGAGTGAGGAGATGACAGTTGGATAAGAGGGAACCACACCAAAGCAGTGGTGCCCTGAGGAGTAGAGCAACAGCTGTCTTCAGTAATAACAAGGCCCAACCCCAGATATCCCATAGCCACTCCTCCTGTATCCCTGGGCAAACAGATGAGGCCGAGCATCTTCTCAGATGGCAACCACCACGGAACTGACCTGGGACTGAAACACAGGACCTGTGAGTAAAGAGTTTGCCTGAGGCAGTACTGTCCTGGGTGGAACACGGGGACTAGAAAACGCACCCTTAGAGCCGGGAAACTCCCAGGGTGGGGCTGATCCAGAGGACCACTTTACTGAGCCTAAGACACACCTGGCCCTCAGGGGATCACCAGCCTATAGACAAAGGAGGCCAAAAGGCTACAGCTGACAACTAATTGTGCTGTGAATACAAATGCAGGAGTAAAGACAGGGCCTGAGATACCGGTTCTGGGAACTCAAATCAGCCTCTCCTCTGCATAGGAATCTAGCAGGGTCAGAAATAAATTCCCACAGGGTTGGTCTGTTCACCTAGTAACATAAACTAAGGGTGGGGCTGGAACTGAGTGAACACCTCTAGCCTCCATCAAGTGCCCAAGCTTGACAGGCCTCACCAACCCCTGCTGGATAAATACAGAGAGCAGCAGCCTGGATGAGCAGACACAGACTACCCTGTGATTTAGGCAGCTGCAAACCTAAGGAATATCTACTCACTGCAGACTACTGACTGGGTCACACCCTGTGGGGCTAGCAGCAACTGGGTGTGACAGGGCTGCAAGCTGGAGGAGGCATCAACCTTCCCAGAATGATTTAATTTCTGGGTGGCTCCTCCTGACTCCACGCAGCACTGGAGTAAGCCATATTAGAGCAATCACCAGACCACTGTGCTCCAGTTCCCAGAGACCTCTTAAACTCTCCCACCTGAGACAGCTGCTGACTGAGACAATCGATTTGGACCTTTTGAACTGAACTAATGACCTGGGGACTATTCAGGTGGTGCCATGTGTGTGTTGTTGTAGGAAGGTTTGATTTTCCTGTTCCATTTGTTGCCTGTGGTGGGTGGAGTGACTTAATCTCTGGTATTTCTCCACAGCTGAGACTTCAATACAGAGTAACTGTTTCACTAGGGTCAAACAGAAACCAGGTGAAAATAAGACAGAACCACTTAGCCCCTCTACACCAAACAGGGCCTCAGTTTCTCAGACGGCAGCACTGTATGGGTCCTCGGCAAAGCACCAGGGGAGAAATCAAAGACAGTAAAAAAATCATGGGGTGAAATCAATTAAAAAACTCTGTTAACATAAATAACCAGAATAGATCAACCCCCTCAAGGAAAGATATGGCAGATGCAATTGAAGATCCCATGCACAAACAACTGGCTGAGATGTCAGAAATCAAATTCAGAATTTGGATGGCAAACAAGATTAACAAAATGGAACTAGGAATTTGAGGAGAAATTGAAATCTCAAGAATTTAACAAATTTAAAGACAAAACCACCAAAGACTTAGACACACTGAAGCAAGAATTTGCAGCCCTCAAAGATATGAAAAATACAGTAGAATCCCTCAGCAACAGAATGGACCAAGCAGAAGAAAGGATTTCCGACATTGAAGATAAAACCTATGAACGCTCCCAAACTCTCAAAGACGAAGAGAAATGAAGAGCAAAAACGAATCATTCGAAGAGAAATGAAGAGCAAAAACGAATCATTCTCTCAGAGAGCTCTGGGATAATTCAAAGAAGGCCAATATACGAACAATAGAAATTCCTGAAAATTATGAGGTTGCTTCAATGAACACAGAGAACCTTCTGCATGAAATTATGAAAGAGAATTTTCCAGACATGCCTAGAGATTCTGAAATTCAGATAGCAGACAGTTTCAGAAACCCAGCACGACTCAACCCCAATAAGACATCCCCCAGGCATATCATAATTAACTTCACTAAAATTAGTATGAAGGAGAAAATTCTCAAAGCTGCCAGGCGAAAGAAAGCCATTACATAAAGAGGGAAGAATATTAGAATGACTGCAGACCTCTCTGCTGAAACTTTTTAAGCCAGAAGAGGGTGGTAATTGACCTTTAATCTCCTAAAGCAAAATAACTTCCAACCCCAGATCCTGTATCCAGCTAAACTGAGTTTCATCTATGATGAAGATTTTAAATACTTTCATTACATTCATATGTTGAAGAAATTTGCCATAACCAAACAAGCTCTTCA